>JAURVB010012327.1:0-111499 GCA_033002965.1 Piper betle
AAAATGTCACACTTAATAATATATTAGTGACATATTTAATGAGGTGTAGGTAAGCCAAAACTTAATAAAGTAGGATTTTCATCCTAAAAGTGCCCGATACAATTTCAAAAACCTCACCGCCCGTCTCATAGGACAGTCCAATAAGGTTCCAAATAGACGGCAAACAATCAAAATATGCTTAAGACATGATCCTAATATCTACTAATATTTGCCTCGACTAAATTAAATATAAAAAAGTTGGGCATGTAACGTTTAAATAAACGTACCAAATACCAAAAGAGGCTAAAGCCGGATCAATATAGATCATACAGCACTCGAATCACGGCAAAAAAGGCTGGTCCCGACTATTTCAATCTGGGTCAAAATAAAAACGACTTAAAAATCTTTGGGCGAGCGGCCATCAGTTTTACATAGACCATTTCTAACACCCCTTCTAAACAAAACACATGTTTCCTGCAAAGTAAGGCTTAAATTCTGCTAACGCCCCTCTTAATTTTTGGGTCCATCTCCCGCATTTAATTTGCCCACTAAAGCTTCTGCAAAGTAAGGCTTCTACTCGGCAACCTACAATATAGGCTACTTGCATTGTTGTTAATTCTATGTCCACAAATACAGTATGTTCTCACTATTATAAAATGTTTTATCTTCAAGCGTATTATGCATGATTATTTTCTACCAAGAATATAAATTTTTTTTAATGTTCAATTCGTGAGTTTTTTGTTTACGGTTATTTTATAAAATAATCAAAGTCCTTATAAGTTTTAATTTAGATATATAATATATGAGCTCCAACTATTATAGTATATATCTCATGTTAATTAAACAAACTATGTAAGTGAACTGTATAAGGGATGTTATAAACTATATGTATATTTAGTTGCAGTACCAAGAGTTATCGTTACGAGCGTTTAGGTTAGAATCGAACAATATTATATATATGTATATATATATATATACATACATATACATATATTATCAATAATAAGTATTTTAAGTATATTATTCAAAATATGAGGTTTTAGTACTGCATGCCTTTATTAGTTGTAACAACACATGGTATATATAGGTGATATAGGGCCATCTTTTGAGGGAAGAGAATTTAATATTGCCATTGAAAATATCCTTTTATTAATATAAGAGAAATTTAGTGTCTTACTCTAATGAAAGGTACAGATCAAGATTTAATCAATAAAAATATAACAAAATAAAAAATTATTACCATGAATTATTTCTTTATTTATTTAGAGTTTATCTTTAAAATCATAATCTATTGTTTCATTCAATTCACATTCAATCTATCTAAATACAACAAAATAAAATTTATGTATTAAATTATTTATGATTTATCTTTTTATTTATTAGACTTTATCACTTTAAAGTCAGAGTGTATATATATCATCATCTCCTCGTTCAATGTAGAACTTTTAATATAATTAAAATCTATCTTTGGCACATGCCCCAAGATTCACAATATCCATGTCTCAATCAACCTCGAAATTGCTCGATGTTTGGTTCGATTTAGTTTGAATTAGAGCTCGGCTCGAATCAAGCGAGCAAGAGCATAAGCATACCTCCGTTCGGTTCGACTTGATTCGAAGCTCGATAATTTACATTTGATATATTAGTTGATATAATATTTATATAGCCGGCTATATGAAATATAAAAATTAATAAATGTAATTATATAATATGACAATTTTACACACTAATACAATGATTTATTTCCAAACAAACTATCTGACATAGAATTGAACTGAAAGTAAACTATGTTAGCTTTTATAATTAATTTTACTTCAAGTTATATAGAAAAATATATATAATGTGAATAATAATCGAGTTAGCTTGTGTTTGACTCGAACTTGACTTGACTTGAACCCTTTTGAACTCGACTCAAACTCTAAATAAACGAGTCGAGTTTGAGTATTACTGAACTTAACTCGACTCGACTCGTTCGATTAGCACCCATATCCATACCTAATTTACTCTTATTAATAAAAAAATCAACTCAATATTAATATATGATTAAAAATAGGAAATTTAACCAATCAACATACAACAAAAATAAAATAAAATAAATAAAAAAACCAAATTATTATAATTTTGTCTTCTCATTCTCATGTTCAATTAGAATCTGTTTTTAAAGCCAATTAGAATCTATATCAAAGGCATTAGATTATTATAATTTGTTTCATTATTCAACCAGATTTTATTTACAAAATTAAATTAGTACAAGTGGCATATGATGCGTAATACTACCTAGTTTTAGTAAATATTGAAACGCTATTTGCCATGAAATCAACTTTGCGTTGTTCACGTGACTTATGTCTTTTATCTCGGTTGAAAGGGCTAAAACAACTAACGGGTACAAAATATTTGAAAAGTTTTACGCCAATGATCAAACACAATATGCACCCGCCAAAAGAGAGGCCCGCCTCGCCCTCTCTCTATTTAAACTGAGCTTCCCTCCCTCTTTAACTCATTCCAACATAAGCTTCAGTAGCACCATGGCCATGTCTATGAAGCTCAACACCCCCACGCCCACCTCCACAACCGCAGCCTCCTACGCCACCCCATTGCTCATTCCCACGCCTTCGATCCGGCCGCCGCCCCGCCGAGTTAGTACTAGTATTAGAAGTAGCGCCCAGGGCCGGGATGGTGCGTCGACCAGGGTAGACCGTCGGAATCTTCTTCTCGGCCTAGGCAGCATGTACGGAGCCACCACAGCCGCAGGCATAGCCCGGGGCGACCCCGTCCAGCCGCCGGACCTCACCGCCTGCCATCCCGCCAACTACCCCGACGCCTACAACGACAACCTGCCGGTGCAGTGCTGCCCCCTTACGATCTGAGCAAGATACCGGACCCCATACCGTCCTACGTTCTACCGACAAATGCACCGCTCCGAACTCGGAGGCCGGCGCACAAGCTGAGCACGTCGGAGATCGAAAGGTTCAAGACGGCGGTGCAGAAGATGAAGGCGCTCCCAAGCAACCATCCATGGAACTTCATGCGGCAAGCTCAAATCCACTGCGTTTACTGCAACGAAGGCTACAACCAGAAAGGCTACGATGTGCCCCTCCAAATTCACTTTAGCGCTCTCTTCCTCCCATGGCATAGGTGGTACATCTACTTCTTCGAGAAGATCTTGGGCAAGATCATTGGCGACGACACCTTTGCTCTCCCATTCTGGAACTACGACGTCGAGGAGGGGATGAAGATCCCGGACCCCTACAAGGAAAGTAGCTCGAGCTTGTACAACCCCAACCGAAACATGCGTCACAAAGATGAGCTCATCTACCTCAACTGGGACTACGATTTGCAGGACACGCCGGTGTCCCCGAATGGTGGTGGACGAAAACCTGAACCTGTTGGCGGCGTTGTTCGACGACGACAACCTGGCCCAGCCGAGCCTGTTCATGGGCGACCCGGTGCCGGCGGGGCAGTACGTGAACAGCGGCAACGCCAACCTCACGATGGGGGCGTTGGAGAACATGCACAACTTCGTGCACAAGTGGGTTGGGAAGGTGGAGCCGCCCAACATGGACATGGGCAACTTCTTCTCCGCCGGTAGGGACCTCATCTTCTACGCCCACCATGCCAATGTCGACCGACTTTGGGATATCTACCGCAACAAGAGAAACAACGTCAATGAGTTCGGCGATGAGTGGTTGGACGCCAAATTCGTGTTTTATGATGAGAACCAAAAGATCGTCACCGTCACGGTAAGAAGATCATATTTCGTTCATTAATGACATATCATGATCATATTATTCATGAAGTACGTGGTACTACTACTTTCTTTTTTATTTTCTCTAATCTAACTCACATTTACACCCACTCACCCAACACATACCAACAACACCAACCTCTTGTCCAACCCATAGCCAATGCACTCAAAGTTCTTGCAGGAATTAATACTACTGACTGATCTGTTACTAATGAAATGATAATTGACGACAGACGAGGCAGAGTTTGGATATCCAAGCGATGAAATATGAGAACGAGGATGTGCCCACCAAATACACAACGCTGCCCAAAGGGAACCCGAAGCCGGCGCCGTCGGGGAGCCCGACGGAGTTCGGGCCGTCGCGAAGGACCCTCGACCGCAACATTGTGCTGACTGTGAAGCGGCCCAATAAGGCGTTGAGGACGTTGGAGAAGATCTTCGATCAGGTGGAGGTGCTGTCGGTGGACGGCATCGAGCTCACCACGCCGGACGCCGCCTCCTTCGAAGTCTACCTGAGCAACTCGCGGCAGGACAAGAGCGAGCTGGTGGGCACCTACTCCCGTGTCCGGCACAATAACACCCATCAAGGCGGGTTGTTTAACAGGATTAGGTACGCCGTGGGCATCACCGGCGCGGTGGACAGGATAGGCGCCAGCGCCGATGAGACGGTGGTGGTGACCCTCGTCCCCCGCACCGGCAACGTCACCGTCGGCGGCGTGCACATCGAGCTCGGCCTCAAGCAGTTGTTTTAAGGTTTGTGGTGCAAGTTGGACATCACTTGTGACGCACCCCCAAAGGTTTGTACGGAAGGCGAGTTGCATAAGTGTACCAACCTTGTCTTTTATGTATAACTATATACCTTTAAATAAAACACCGGTGCTTTTCGGACTACCGTAAATTCCTGTCTACCCTCTTATATTCTAATTATATATGTCGTCGGTAGTCAATTCGACTTTCACATTTAAATGTATGGTTTACGATCGTATTATGTGTGCAGCTTATTTTATCCTATTAATATAAGTTTTAATAAATATTTAATATAAAAATGCATTCTTTTAGTGTACATTTCAATTTCTGTATATATTATAATAATAGGAATGTTTATAAATATTTATTTAAAAGAGGTTTTTATAGATAATCATACATTTATTAAAATGATCTTAGCTATTCAAAGAAGGGGCATTTAAATGTTAAATATTGAGTTAAATATACTCGGTAATATTATAATTGGGCCTAGTTATTTCTGTTTTTATTAAATAAAGGAGCCATGAAGAGAACAACACGAAAACAAGTGTTTTGTCATTTGTTTTTGTGAGGCCCGAGACTAAATGATCCTCATAAAATAAAATGATATATATATATAAGCTCACTGCCCGTTTTATAGGAGAGGTTTTAAATAGACGGCAAACAATCAAAACATGTTTGGGACGCAATCCTAACATCTACTCAATATCTGCCTCGACTAAACTAAATGTAAAAAAATTGGGCATGTAACGTTTAAATGAACGTACCAAATACCAAAAGAGGCTACTCGAATTACGGCAAAAAAAGGCCGGTCCCAACTATTCCAATCTGGGTCAAAATAAAAATGACTTAAAAATCTTTGGTCGAGCGGTTTTACATTGACCATTTCTGATACCCCTTCTAAACAAAACACATGTTTCCTGCAAAGTAAGGCTTAAATTCTGCTAACGCCCCTCTTAATTTTTGGGTCCATTTCCCGCATTTAATTTGCCCACTAAAGCTTCTGCAAAGTAAGGCTTCTACTCGGCAACCTACACTATAGGCTACTTGTATTGTTGTTAATTCTACGTCCACAAATACAGTATGTTCTCACTATTATAAAATGTTTTATCTTCAAGCGTATTATGAATGATTATTTTCTACCAAGACTATAAAATTTTTTTACGTGTTCAATGTAAGAGTTTTTTTGTTTACGGTTAGTTTATAAAATAATCAAAGTCCTTATAAGTTTGTAATTTAGATGTATAATATATGAGCTCCAACTATTATAGTATATATCTCATGTTAATTAAACGAACTATGTAACTGAACTGTATAAGGGATGTTATAAACTATATGTATATTTAGTTGCAACGAACTATGTAACTGAACTGTATAAGGGATGTTATAAACTATATGTATATTTAGTTGCAGCACCAAGAGTTATCGTTACGAGCGTTTAGGTTAGAATCGAACTGTAAAACCCGTGACTCGAATTAGAGTTTTACGGGAGCGAACCAGTCGGTTCGAGTCGAGTCAGCTTTATGGACCGCGAGCTGAGTTGAGGCTAGTTGTGAGTTATGAGCGATGATGGTCATATATACTCAAGTATACGATAATAATGTCAAAAAGATGATGAAAAATGGGTTATCAAGTATATAGAGGTATGCAGTATTGATTGTTATTTTTATTTGATCGTAGATTATTTTTAGGGCCGAATGACGAATTAGGACGCAATATAGGTGAGTTTGGGTGGGCTATTAGTTATAAAACATATCATTTGGATGTTACTGTGTTCGTTTGATTTTACGAAATTTTCCCCATATTTTTCTAGATTTTTTTGAATTTATTACGAACTAGTTATTATTTTGACTCAAATAGGAATCGAGTTAATACTTATTTACGAGATTGCCATTGAGGGCATTTTTCTCCCTCCCGACACCTACCCTCCTAAAACCCTCACCGCCTTGTGCTCGTTGCCGCTGCCGCCGCCATCGTCGACGTCGCACTGCCGTCGATCGTCGCCGCCCTGCCTTGCTGTTCCGTCGCCGTGCCGCCCCAACCGATCGCCTGCCGGCGCGATGCGACGAAGCCGCCTCGGCCATCGCCACTCCGAGCCGGATTCTGCTCTGTTCGGTCACCGTCGCCGCCGCTGTGACCACCAGTCTCACCCTCTCGCCGTCGCCGACGTTTCCCCCATCATCCCGATTGCCGTCGAGCCCGGCCACAGCCCTGTTCGGAGCACACTGCCGCCGCCACCCACTTTTGACGCCGCCGCCGACAGCCATCGCCACCCCGGGTGCTTTGTTTGACGCCACCATTGGACCAAGCTCGTCGAGCTGGTGCCGATAGACCCCCTGATTGTCCCGTCTCAATTCATCGCTGGAAAACCGCTAGAACCGCCGGGAAATTGGATTCGTAGGAAATTCGCCGGATCATCCGCCGAACGCACCCGGTCCAATTTGATCCGACTTTAAATGCCACTAGGTGCCGAATTCGAGTTTCGAGCCACGAAACGAAAACCCTAGCCGTCGCCGTTTTTCGACGACGTGAGGTATAATTTATTTTAACTTAATTATTTGAAAGTATTGATTATTAGAATTGCATGCTAGGATTGGTGAATTGTGTGTTATAATAATATATATAAATGTAGATTTAATTAAGGATAAAATATGAAATTTGTTTGATTGAGTGGTGTTAAAAATGGAGGCTAAGAAACTAATTAGGGTAACTAGGTAATGATCATGATCTAATGCAAACTAGCCTAAATAGACTTGCTAGAATTGATATAGGTTGATGTGTGTTGGTTGATGCGTGATTGTGTGTGCATGCTATAGGATGTGTGATTCATCATGCGGGCATTAGTTTTTAGCTTGATTGTGTATGTACGGTGTAGGAGCTCGCCGCCTAGGCGCGTGGACCCGTTTGGAGCTTCTACTAGGTCCGTTTAGGACTCGTTCTTTGTTTTTACGCTACTCTATTGTGTATTTGATTTATCATGTGCAGGACGAGTTAAGTAGCGCTTTATCGGATCCCACTTAACTCGGGCCATTTAGCCAACGGTTTTTTTCGGATTAATAACCCTCGAGGATGAGATCACTCGAGTTTGTTATCAAACTTTAGATCCAGCTCACGATGCCATCGGGCCTATTGTATAAATCCCAACCCAGGCCTATATATATATAGTTTTTGCGTTTTCGGTGAGAGATAGAATGAGGGTTACTGACGGCCACGCCTTTAGATAGGGCGTGTGCTTGGAAGAGCGGGCTCTGGAGCTGGGGAGAACCCACTTCGTTCCCGAAGGATCCAGACAACTCCACCTTTGAGTTCCTCAAACCCGGAGAAGTGTGGAGGTTTACGGGTACTGCAATGCAGCGCATGTCTAGACTTGTGGTTCAAAGGGCACTAAAGGCGACTGCCTGAGAGTTCTCGGCCTTTGTGCTCAAGGCCAGGTGTAATATAGAAGGTGCAGAGGGCGAAAAGGAATGAGATTTGATGCGAGAAGCGATAGAGAAATGGCCAACGTATGAGAATGAGAAAGAAAGGGGACGCTGTCGACTCGAGGGCGACGGCCTGATAGCGACGGCTCCCATATGTGCCTTGATGAGAGTTCTTGAGCAAGTATATGGTTTTCATTCAAGAGGAGTGTTTGCTCTCGTATGCCAGATTGATATTAGTTATTTTCCGGGCCGGTAACACTCGTTACTGACGGTTTTTCTATATATATGTAGGTGAGGAATGCGAGCGATGAAAGCTGTCGGGACTGCAGAGGAGCAGCACGGAACCGCGCACACATGTACCTACCGCGTGTAATCTATAATGACGGTGTGTTATCGCTACGTGAATGATAATTTCGATGTGTTTGCTTAAAAGAATTGCTTGTTATGAAATGACCAGATCAATGTGAATGAGTAGGGAGCCTTAGAGTTTAGACTCAGCTCAGGTGAAACAAATGAGATAGTGATTGAATGTCATGGTAGATTATTATGTGTTATCGTATTTTCATAAAATATTTATATACCCTTGATGTGGACAGGTTGGCCCCTATTGCATTTTTAGGGGAAACTCTATCCGTTTTTTTGGTTTCTCATTTATTGTTTTGTTTTGTCTTTGCTTGCAAGTCATGGCATGCATGTAGGACTCCGTTAGAACCCAATTGTTCCCATCCATGCATTTCATATTTGCATCTCCATCTTGAGACACCCAGGGTAGATTCGGGTCGGCTTAACCGAATCCAGTAGATTAGTGAACGGTTCGGTCGCCGGTGACATTTCCGGGTTGGTTCACGGGTGAGCCGAAACGAGGTGTTACAATAGTGGTATCAAAGCTAACCCTCGGTTGATTAAGATGGTAGATGCGTTACACGTTACATGTGTGCCGAAGCTGCTCCGAGCTGTTCCGATAGGTATTTTTCTGTTTTAATGTTTTTGATTGTAGATTTCCTTACAAATCGGTACTGTGACAGGTGAGTAGACTAGAGCAGGAACTACTAGTAGGATGGTCACATAGACCCGTCGGACACAGATCAGGAGTCCATCTCCTCCCATGCCCAGGCAGGACAGCCCCAGCCATGGTCACAGCGACATTGCTTCCAGTCGACCTAGGACCACCATGCCTGTGAGATCCCTCAACTTAGTCCCACATCTAATACCTACTGGGAGAAGATCCTGTTTATAAGTGGGAATGAACTAGAGATCTTTAACTTGGTTAACCATTTTAAAGAAATGACTTAGGCCCATTACGTTGCACTTTGGACTGGGTCGTTGTAGGTGGTATCAGAGCAACCTGGTTCTGTGTTAGATGGTGGGCTAGACTAGCGACTTTGGCTAGGCTTCCAGTCACAGGCCAGAATGGTCATGGGCTGGGGCTAGCAACGGGCCGGACTAGAAATGTTGGCTAGGCTGTCGGTCACGGGCTAGAAAGGTTGTGGGCTGGGGCTAGCAAAGAGCCAAGAATAGGCATTTCGGGGATGGAATTTCCTAAGGTGGGTGGATTGTGAGATCCCTCAACTTAGTCCCACATCTAATACCTACTGGGAGAAGATCCTGTTTATAAGTGGGAATAGACTATAGATTTTTAACTTTCGGGGTACCCATTTTAAAGAAATGACTTAGCCAATTACGTTGCACTTTGGGCTAGGTCGTTACAAATGGTATTAGAGCCGACCTGGCTCTGTGTTAGATGGTGGGCAAGATTAGGGACATTGGCTAGGCTGCCGGTCACGGGCTAGAAAGGTCGTGGGCTGGGGCTAGTAACGGGCCAAGAATAGGCATTTCGGGGACGAAATTTCCTAAGGTGGGTGGATTGTGAGATCCCTCAACTTAGTCCCACATTTAATACCTACTGGGAGAAGATCTTGTTTATAAGTGGGAATGGACTATAGATCTTTAACTTTCGGGGTACCCATATTAAAGAAATGACTTAGCCCATTACGTTGCACTTTGGGCCGGGTCGTTACAAATAGTATCAGAGCCGACCTGGTTCCGTGTTAGATGGTGGGCTGGATTAGAAACGTTGGCTAGGCTGCCAGTCACGGGCCAGAAAAGTCGTGGGCCAGGGCTAGCAACGGGCCAAGTATAGGCATTTCGGGGACGAAATTTCCTAAGGTGGGTGGATTGTGAGATCCTTCAACTTAGTCCCACATCTAATACCTACTGAGAGAAGATCCTGTTTATAAGTGGGAATAGACTATAGATTTTTAACTTTCGGGGTACCCATTTTAAAGAAATGACTTAGCCCATTACGTTGCACTTTGGGCTGGGTCGTTACAAATGGTATTAGAGCCGACCTGGCTCTGTGTTAGATGGTGGGCAAGATTAGGGACATTGGCTAGGCTGCCGGTCACGGGCTAGAAAGGTCGTGGGCCTGGGGCTAGCAACGGGTCAAGAATAGGCATTTCGGGGACGAAATTTCCTAAGGTGGGTGGATTGTGAGATCCCTCAACTTAGTCCCACATTTAATACCTACTGGGAGAAGATCATGTTTATAAGTGGGAATAGACTAGAGATCTTTAACTTTCGGGGTACCCATTTTAAAGAAATGACTTAGCCCATTACGTTGTACTTTGGGTTGGGTCGTTACAATGCCACCAGCAGAGACGAGTGTCTAATATGTCACAGAGATTGAAAACACAATGAGCCAGTTGATACCAGTAGAGAAACAGAAGAGATGAAGGTTGCATGCTGATGTTCATAGAAAAGAACTGGGATACCCAGAATCAAGAGACAATCACACAGAAAGGGAGAGACAGAACACAACGAATAAAGAGACATACAGAAGAAACTACAAAATTTTCATGAAGAAACTCTGCACACCCATACCACAGTAGACAAAATATATCCAGAACGTTGATATAATGGATGTGATCCAAGAGTTGGAGATGGGCAGAAATACAGCCACACATCCATTTCCAGCATACAGAGATCCACAAATGAGACCAGAGAGATGAGTTCACACCTGGAACTATGTAGACAACACATCAGAGACAAAGAACTTTGGAGAAGCCAGATACCCAGTGGGAGATGCTGAATATATCTCAGAAGAGAAGGTTGAGATCACCAGAGGACCAAAGAGAAGCTAGACGTAGACTGCATCAATGCTGATACTAGAAGAACACATCTACAGAAACTACAGAGAAGAGACCGAATATGTAATCACAGCGTTAAGACCAGATATCTCAACAAAGAAAGAAAGAGAAACATAAAACATATATATGTTCTCCACAAAATGATAATTGATAATATACTACATGAAAATATATGAAGACAGAGAAAACCATGAGACACAGCAGAATATATGTCTAGAGTTGAACTGTATAATAAGGTGAAACATCCAGAGAATGCAACAAACTAGACAGGCAGACAGGCAGAAGAAGAACAACTGTCACAAGTATACCCAGGGCTAAGAGACACAGAAGCCATCAACAAACTGTGGCAATGATTAAATGTAGAGAAATCAACCAGAAGAGCAGAACACATCAGAAACAGGCTAAGATAGTTTATAGATTCAAGGCCTTGCAGTGGTTGATGCCCAAAATGCTTCATAAGACAGAGAAAGAAGAAACATAAAGAATGCTGAAAGAAGAGAAATAAACAACAAAATACAACGAGCAGAATGCAGACGAACTGCTCTGTGAACAAAGAAAGATTAAAGATGTATTCATATGTTAATAATGGATAAAACTGAAAACGCAAGAGCAAGCTGAACTGCACAGAAACAACACGTTCTTCAAACTCACACATTCATATCTACAGATGTAGGCAGAATCGCAACCAGAACAAATCTGAACTACATTATTAAATCAACAACAACTACAGAATCAAGCTGAACGAATAGACTACAACCAGAATAATACCAAATATATTTCAACATACCATCATAATAGAATATATTAAGACCAAAAGAGATGAAAATACATTTACATTGCAGAAAGAAGAGAAAACATCCTTTGAGGTAGACACATTGATTGAAATATCCTACGTATATATAGAATGAAAATACCTAATAAAGTATCAGATTGAACACACACAGAAGGATGAAGACGATGATTTCAACAGAATCAATAACACACATCAAACTGAATAATATTAAATAGATTGAACCCACCCTTTAACAGACACAGATTTGTGATATTTCTGCTGAGAAATGGATATTAGGATTGTGTTGCATTGTGGGACGAGTAATATCATGTGTCCATCATCCAAAATGCTGATGCCATTGATACACCTTGATTGAGTTAATTGAATCTGGGCAGAAGTACTGAGGTAACTTCATTTGTATCAATGGATCAAAGCCATCACATATTTATATTCATATTTGTAGAGCCATAGCAATAGACATGAGACTTAGAGAAGATTACCAAACATCTAATTGAATCAAATATATTTAATATTACCATATTGTACATGTGAGAAAATATATTGGGGTATGTGTTGACCTACATCAGACTAAACTTTGAACTCATCAAACGAGACATTGAGCTGAGATGAGACGAAACTGAAATTTACTCAAATCTGATTGAACAGAACCAGATCACATCATACTACTTTACAAACGCAATGGAAGATATATTGATGAATACAAACCACATGAGAATGGCTCCTCACATCATATCATTACAACCTATTTTGTAGAACTCAATGAGACTGATACTACAGACAGACTTGATAAAATCAATAGAAAAGGATGAAGCATTGAACTATTTATAAAGATTAGTACATTGACAAACCACATCTATGTGATATGTTTCTTTATATCTCAGCTGAGAACACAGATTATAACGGATGGATCAAAGCAGAGAGAACACAGAGGAGAATGCTGTACTTACATAAACTGATACACCTTTGAATCTCATTTATACAGGATCAGGAGATTATATAATTTGTTGAGACTTCATAATTATATATCAAAACTTTGATAGAAAAGAAGAACAAAGGATATTCACAGAGAAACAAAATATCTCCCAGAATCACATGAATCTTTCTTCTACTGAAGATTTCAGATCCCAACCAGATGACCACACACATCCACACTGCAACTACAGTGAGTATCAATGAGTTTCCCATGGTAGATGCTGAGGACTTTGCAGAGACACGGAATCCCATTCTGAAGATGTACAAAGAGAGATCCACTGCAGAAAATAGCTATTTATAAACTAAAGAAAACCTAAAGACAGGTAATGCATTCACAACCTGATCAACATCAAACAAACCTACCATTAAGAAAACAAACTAAAGAGAAGATATTAACAAACAGATCAGAATACAGAATACCAGCACACAGAAACTGGGATGAGAACAGAGCTCATGAGGTGATGAATATATCATATCAAGGATAGACAGTATGAGATTTATGATGACACAAACCAGAAGATCAAGAATCTCATCATCCATAGAACAAAGCCCAGAACAGAAGGCATCATATCTCATTACTATACAGTTACAATGACATCATGAAATAGAAAATCAAGAACAAAAGAGAGAAGAAAACAGACACAACCATGCTGAATGGATACAGATTGTAGAGACGAAAACACAAAGACGCTGAACACTGATCAGTGAGAAATACAACATTCACACCAGAGTCACGTATCCTGAGATAAACTACTTCACATCCAGAACAAACTACTGATAGATCCACACCTGCAGCACAGCACACCATGCTGTGGAAGTTGGATATGTCCAGAACACAAAATATCACCATAAAGAACTACAAACTAGAAATTTTTTGAGACAAACACACAGAATCATACTGGGACCTTGATATCAATAGATGCTGACCTACAGACGAAAATATGATGTTGTGGAGTACATTTACTATGTTTGTCCATATTCATATCTACATATATCATAGAAGAAATGATATTGTTTACAAATAGAAGATCAGAAGGATCAGCAACACACACAAAAAGACAAACAGAACAGAAACTGGATAATTAAATTTAATTTGGGGCATTAGTAATATATGTAAAATGTCACTACTAAAATAGAACTACATCACAGAAAGAAACCACATAGACAGATTTATATGTACCCAGATAATGTATAGAATCTACGTGTCAGAAGTAGAAACTGTATACAGATATGCTCAGCACTTTGCAGAATATGCAGAAGAATTGTGGAAGAAGGAAGAGCTGAAGATGCATATAGTATGGTATGTGCAGGTAGAAGACCAAGAAGCAACAAGAACAGAGGGGGGCCACCATGCTGGCAGAATGCTGCAATAGAACAAAGGCAGATGATCAACCACAGTATCAACAGAAGACTCTACATATTAAACTCTAGATGATACCCACATCGTCTGATAGAAACATCCACATCACCATCTACTTGAAATGACACAAATATCATCATATACTACCTCTACTTATATTTCTCACCTCACGCAATCTCATTCCCACAGAAAAATTTACCACACTATGATTGCCCACAGAATGTACATATAATCAATCCAGTACCTTACTTTACTCTACAAAATGCTCTGACTTCATCACAAAAAAAACTACTATTTCTACAATTTATATTACCACACAGCATGTTTAGAGGGGGTTACGGGAGGTGTAGAACTAGAACTATATGATACAAATGTTTTTAAAAGCACACAATCAACACTGTGCACATAACACAATGTAAAGCAACACAGAATGGGTCACAATATTACGAAATAAATTTTAAAAAATAAAATAATTTTGTAATAAAAACTTTATTCTGTCCCACACGAGACCGACGCCGCACATTTCCCAGTAGGCCCATCCAGCCCCGAGGCGGCGACATTATTGGCCAACGCGCTGCTGGCGGCAAGGTCGCCGGCAGGGGTGGCACGCCTAAAGAAATGAGGAAGAAACAGGGGAGAGTATTTTGGTAATAAAAATTTTACTCAATCGAACTCGAGTTAATATTACAAAATAAATTTTAAAAAATAAAATAATGTCATAAAAACTTGACTCGAGTCAGGATCGAGTCAATAATATGAAATAAATTTAAAAAATATAAAATAATTTTGTAATAAAAACTTGGACGTGATTGTAGTTAATATTCTTATAATATTTAAATAAATCAAAAATCAAGACCAAGTTACAAGTACAAACTTACAAGTTACAAAAGTATGAAATTTGATTAAAGCAAATAACATTTCATGGTAACAAGTTACAAATTCGGAGCTATCATAGTGCATCACTGCTTTGACAATCGCCATCGCTCCGCCGACACCCCTGAATAGCCTCCACGACTCCACTTTCAGATGGAACAAATTTTTGCCTATATATTTAAAAACAAAACATGGAAAATAATCACAAAAATATATATATAACAAACATCAAAAGAAGGGTTTCTTAGGCAACATTACCGTGATACAATTGCAGGGCAAGTGCGTTTATCATGCCCAACTCCCCGTTGATTACAACCATGGCACAACCTATCTTTTCCCAAATGGTCCAGTGCAAGTTCTTTACCACTCTTCCATCTTTTACCACTTCCTTTTGTCTTTGATTGTGCAGGTGGATGGACTTGTATTCCATGATGTAGTTGTATTCCATGATGCCGATCATCTACCACATCTTCTACCAATTTTTCTATCTCCAACAATTTTTGCTTGGCGAGTTCAAACTTTTCAGATGACGAATATGCCTTTTTGGCCCATCGATTAAATATACAGTGCAATTCTCCCCAATTTGAGAATAACGTTTTCTGACAATCACCATGAAGTTCCACTCCCTCACCATCAAAAACAACTTCCTTTGCTATGTCAATTGTCCATCTCTTCATGATATACATTTCAGGAAAAATATCCCCCTCATTCAATCTAAGCACATATAGCAAATGTCTACAGGGCACACCTTCTACTTTCTAATCTCTGTACAACTAACACGTGCATGCCCCACCTAGCTCCAATTTCTAGCACAGACATAGTTGAGAAGTCTTGATGTTAGCCTCTACGAATTGGTCAATCAAGTTTCGGTGCACACTTGTAACATGCCTATGTGCCCTGAGAAATTGAATTTTTGATGGTGTAAGGAGTGCATGACTATGTCCTTCTTCGAAATACATGACATTCCATGTGCCCTCTTTATTCTTAGTTACCCTCATGCGTGCTTGACAACCTTCTCTTATTATAGGATGAGTTCTCTTTTTCCTTTGTCAGGTATTTCTCTTTTTCGCTCATCTTCTCTGAAATGACCTTCTTTAGAACACACGAATACTTGCGACCATAACTCTTTTGTTCTCTTATGATAGTTTGTACTATGTTTACGTATACCAAAACCGGCCATTTTTGAATACCTACTGTATAAATCGAGTGCATCGTCCAAACAATCAAATTGCATCCCAACCTTCGGTTTGAACTCATCTTCTACAATAGGATAAATTGTTGTAATATTTTTGCTTATATCTTCTTCCTCGTATGCTTTATCTTCAAGCTTGTCCATTCTTAAAAAAATATAAAATTTATAAAACCTAAGATTATTTTCAATTAAAATAAGCGTAATAAACATGCTTTAATTAAGTCAAAATATTTTTAAAGACTTAACTCTAACCTGATTTTCGTATTCTGAAAGATGTAATTTTGGCGACCTCGACTCCCTGTGACCTGAAAAATATAAATTTACCGTCAAATATAAATATATGCCACAGAAGCCCAGAAAAAAAATTTTAACTTTACCGTTCAAAACTAGCAAACTCGCGCGTGACCGAGTCAATTTTTTTATGACTCGAGTCGGGACGACCGCGGCGGGTTATTGCAGTGTCGCAGGTGTGGCAGGGGGCCGCGCGCGGATGGGGGCGCAGGGCGGCGAGGGGCGGGGCAAGGGTCAGTGGGGGCGCGGGCGGATGCGGGCGCAGGGCGGCGACGGGCGCGGCAAGGGGCAGTGGGGGCGCGGCGGCAAATGTGGGAAGGGCAGGGGAGGGAGGGACGGCAGGGGTGGGGAGGCAGGGGAGGGAGGGAGCGGCAGGGGGCGGGAGGCGGGTTAGAGCGGGGGCGGCGACGGGGAGGGCAGGGGGCCTGGACCGGTGGGGGCAGCAGGCGGCAGACGGCGGCGGGGGCGGGAGCGGGGTGCGAGCAGGGGCGGGGAGACAGGGGATGGAGGATTGGCAGGGGCGGGATGCGGGGCACGGCGCGGGGGCCGGGGGGCGGCGACAGGGGGGGCAGGGGCCTGGGCCGGGGCGGGGCAGGGGCGGCGGCGGCGGCGGGGGCGGGGGCAAGGGCGGCGGGTTTTGTGAGAACAGGGGAGGGAAGGAAAGGGGGGGCAGGGGGCGGGATGCGGGGCACGGCGCGGGGGCCGGGGGGCGGCGACAGGGGGGCAGGGGCTGGGCCGGCGGGGCAGGGGCGCCGCGCGGCGGGGCGGGGCAAGGGCGGCGGGTTTTGTGAGAACAGGGGAGGGAAGGAAAGGGGGGGGCAGGGGCGGGGACGACGGGGACGGCGGGGTGGGGGGCAGCGGAGGATGGGTTGGACGGGTCGGTGGCGGGCCCTCTTTATAGAATCGACGAGCGGCGGGAACGGCGGCGGGAAGCGACGGCGCGGGAACGGCGGGCGGGCGGGAAATTTCGTCGACGGGGGGGGGTATTTTCGTTGTGGGCCGTCGGATCGCGATCCGACGGCCGCGATCAATGCGCTGCCCCAGTGCGCTGCGTTTTCACGCAGCGCACTGTAAAAGTTTCGTATATATATATATACATATAAACACCCCCCCCCCCTCAAACATATATCAAACTAAGTTGAGATATAATGAGGGAGACATCTCAACATCCTTGGTTCAAGAAGAGGCAAAAAAAAAGAAGAAATTTTGTGCCCAAGAAAAGGCGGGAATCACTTTAGGTGGATAGCATCAAATCTCCCGATTATTATACAACGTAAAAAAATCATTCATTAAATATCTTTAAAAATATTATTGTCCCATTGAACGGCCCAGATCGTGAAAATGTTGATGGAAAACTATGATAATGAGTAAAATAATCTTGTAAACCAACACGAGGAGGGGGTTGATGTAAACAATTAGGGATACCATCTGATCTCGGTTTTTGTTTTTCAAAACACAAATCAGGTTGAACCGAGTTATTCAGCCGGCCAAACTGAACGTGTACTTAGTGTTGATGAACATTAATAATGGATATTAATTATTGTTTGAGGCTTTGTCCGTATTTTTTTCTTTTCTCTCAAGTACTCAGCTTTATCTGCAATGTATATATCTATGTAAGGCATGAAAATTACGTGGGAAAAGGCACCCCAAGAAAATAATAAAAATTATATTTCTAACACTTTCTCTTCGGGAAAAGTAATTATTTTCTTATGAAGGAACGAAGTTTGTAGATGGCAAGAATATACTCTCCTTGGAATATATAAACAAAAGGCTCATTTGCCGTCCCACCTTTTCAGAAAAAAGAAAGACCGCACAAAAGAAATTTCATGGATATTTATACGGGTAGGTCCGGACAAAGATTCAGAGCTGAAGCCAACAGTACCTTCCCTTTCGCTAAAATGTGTATAAAACATAACCATACAATCTTATGACATGTGTATACATAATACATAACCAAACAAAAATAATGCCACGCTTGGCCTGGCACCAAACCCACTCGTCTGCTAAATAGCATTCAAGTTGTTTACTTATTTATTTGTTTCCCGTGTCACGTCTCACAATTGACATGGATCACTTCCGCTTAATCCCGATAATTCCTACCCCATCTACATTTTATTATGAACAATTAATTGAGTTCTTTTGTTAATAGTGTCAGACTTACTAACCAAATGTTCAAAAATAAGCCGACTTAGTTGTCTTATTACCATTCTTTTATATACCAATTTTGAAAAAGATTAAATACATACAACAATCGTAGTTTTACACCAATCGCCTCGTCCCCCTATTTAAACAAGGGCCTGCATCACCTTTTCCTTGCTACAATTAATTGCTTCAACTAAAACAAAAATAGTACAAAAACCTTTATAGACTTTACACTAACGGAAAGTCCACAAAGGTAGCTATTACAAACCCACTAATTCAAATATTTAGTAATAACCTCATACATTGGACTATAAAGAAAAAAATCCCTTAAGATTAGGACAATATAACAATTAATTGACCAAAACAAGTGAAAAATATTTTTGACTAATTCTACTTATTAATTTGTTGGATGATAGAAGTGCTCGATATTTTTCTTTGTTTGATAATATAATATGAAGAGATTGTATGGCTCTTCATAATGTGAGTTGAGTTGTGAATGCTTTTCCCTATATAATTTTTATGTAACTCCCAACTTTGATTTTAATGATGCTTAGAAGATGTTTATGGTATTGTTAATACAATTAAAGAAAGTGATCTAGAATTATAATAAAGATTTTCTTGAGGGGAAATCATAGGTGACTTGTCAAGATAGAAGTGATGTAGGTGAGTTTTGTTAACCAGGTCCTTTCAAGCTATTCTTATTTATCCTTGTTGTAGCCAATTTTGAGTCGTAAAGTAAACCTATTTTGCTTGTTTTCCTATGATATTAACAGACGTAACCTTTATTTCATTTTATTTATCCTTGTTTGTTATTGTCTTTACCTAAAACCTTAGTGATTGACTTTTTCTAAGGTTGGAATGAATTAATTACTAGATGAGAATGATATATTGGGGTATGAAGTAGTTGAAAAAAATGAAAATTTTTTATGAAGTGTTGAAATTTTATAAGTCAAAAAGGAAAAAATATGAAAAAGGAATTGAAAGAAAAAAAAGAAAAAAATGTTTCATGGTTATTCTAGCAATTATGTGTTTTTGGAAGCAGAATGTGAATGATTGGATGACATTATTGTTGATAAGGATTGAAATTAATTTGTTTCAAGCCTGGAAAGAGTCTTGAGCTTGGGTTTATTGTTTCTGATCATGATATCAATTTTTAGCCTTTAACCTTAGCCCCATTACAACCTATAAATTCCTATTGATATTGATTGACAAGGTACTTATATTATTGGAGAGAAAATTGATACTTGAACTTATGGAGAATTTAATTTAATTTTATTTGATGATGGTATAAGCTGATTCTAAACTCATTTGAAAGATAAGTTTGGAAGTTTTATTTTCCTTTCGTATTGGGAAATACGTTTGCATCTTTATTTTGCAATTGGATATTTTGTGAATTTTAGAATGTAATTATTTGATTTCAAGGAATAATATTTGTACACTAATGAGAAGTGATAAATTGATTTGTTAGATGGGTTGTGTGGAGTGGAGAAATGAGTCGAGTCTAGCTTAGGTTTTGTTCGGGACTAGCAAATATTTAAGTTTGGGGGTGTGATAACTTTGTAAAAGAATTATTATTCTTTGCATTTCATGTTGATTTTTGTCATGTTTCGAGTCGCTTATATTTCAATTTTATTAGTTTAAAAGTGTCTTAGATATTATTAATAATGCGAGAAATTATTGTGATTTTGGTGTAAAAAGTGTTAATTAACATTGTTCTAGCAGGGTATAAGAGTTAAAAAAGATACAGAATGAATTCGGGGTGAAATCGAGCCAAAAAGTGTAACTTGGAAACTGTAACCGAGAACAGAGTGCTCGAGCGTTGGGAATAGAGCGCTCGAGCGTTGGCCTTTCTGTTAAGAAAGTGTTATGGTCGAGAGCTGAGTGCTTGAGCACATGGATTTAGAGGGCTCAAGCACTGGCCATGGAAATACCTATTTTTTTATATTTTTATAGTTCCTAATGGACCCCATATGAAATATTTGGGTGGATCATTTATAAATTTGATTAGTGATTAAAGAGGGGAACAACTCTGATGGTGAAGTGACTGCACGAAAGACGAAAAGGAACGGCGAAGAAGTTGGATCAAAAGAAGAAAACGCTTTCTCAAAAAGAGTTTTTCTTATTTTGATTTAGTTTTTTTGTCATCGAATTATGTTTCTCATATCACATATGAATTTCTCGCAGTTTAATTGAATATTTTATGGAGTAAATTCTTTTCTAGGATTTTCAATGATACCTATTGCATTGATTAATAAAGGTTATTAATTTTTATTTATGTGATTGTGATATTAGATCATCTATTTTATTCTGTTCTTAATGCTATCATTAGCCTAACCATCCGATTTTTAGATCTAAAGATTTGATCTTGTATAGAGATAGAAAGATTAAATTTATCATTTAATAAAATAGGTTTTGTTCATCAGTTTTAGGTGATTCACATGTAAGATAGAGATACACTCATATGTCTTAGAAAACTGTTAAAGGCAAACTAGTATCATTTGAATGAAAAGAATTTGAAGTATATTATTCAAAATATAAGGTTTTAGTACTGCATGCCTTTATTAGTTGTAACAACATATGGTATATATAGGTGAGATAGGGCCATCTTTTGAGGGAAGAGAATTTGATATTGCCATTGAAAATATCATTTTATTAATATAAGAGAAATTTAGTGTCTTGCTCTAATGAAATGTACAGATCAAGATTTAATCAATAAAAATATAACAAAATAAAAAATTATTACCATGAATTATTTCTTTATTTAGAGTTTATCTTTAAATCATGATCTATTATCTCATTTAATTCACATTCAATCTATCAAAATACAACAAAATAAAACTTATGTATTAATTTATTTATAATTTATCTTTTTATTTATTAGACTTATCACTTTAAAGTTAGTGTATAAATATCATCATCTCCTCGTTCAATGTAGAACTTTTTAATATAATTAAAATATATCTTTGGCACATGCCTCATGATTCACAATATCCATGAATCGATCAACCTCGAAATCACTCGAAGTTTGGTTCGATTTAATTTGAGTTAGAGCTCGACTCAAATCAATCGAGCAAGAGCATATGCATACCTCCGTTCGGTTCGACTTGATTCGAAGCTCGATAATTTACATTTGATATATTAGTTGATATAATATTTATATAGCCATCTATATGAAATATAAAATTAATAAATGTAATTATATAATATGACAATTTTGCACGGTAACACAATGATTTATTTCCAAACAAACTATCTAGCATAGAATTGAACTGAAAGTAAATTATGTTAGCTTTTATAATTAATTTCATTTCAAGTTATATAAAAAAATATATGTGTGAATAATAATCGAGTTAGCTTGTGTTTGACTTGAACTTGACTCGACTTAGAACCTATTTGAACTCTAAGTCAAGTTTGAACATAACTAAATTTGACTCGACTCACTTGATTAACACCCGTATCCATGCTTAATTTACTCGGTTCGACTCGCTCGAACATAATAACAATCGTTCATAATAACACTCGTTCGGAAGTTGCAGTGTTTCATCCTTTCTGCTTCTGTGTACCATGAAATCAACTTTGCGTTGTTCACGTGACTTTTGTCTTCTAATCTCGGTTGAAAGGGCTAAAACAACTAACGGGTACAAAATATTTGAAAAGTTTTCCGCCAATGATCACAATATGCACCCGCCAAAAGAGAGGCCCGCCTCGCCCTCTCTCTATTTAAACTGAGCTTCCCTCCCTCTTTAACCCATTCCAACATAAGCTTCAGTAGCACCATGGCCATGTCTATGAAGCTCAACACCCCCACGCCCACCTCCACAGCCGCAGCCTCCTACGCCACCCCATTGCTCATTCCCACGCCTTCGATCCGGCCGCCGCCCCGCCGAGTTAGTACTAGTATTAGAAGTAGCGCCCACGGCCGGGATGGTGCGTCGACCAGGGTAGACCGTCGGAATCTTCTTCTCGGCCTAGGCAGCATGTACGGAGCTACCACAGCCGCAGGCATAGCCCGGGGCGACCCTGTCCAGCCCCCGGACCTCACCGCCTGCCATCCCGCCAACTACCCCGACGGCTACAATGACAACCACCCGGTGCAGTGCTGCCCCCCTTACGATCTGAGCAAGCTACCGGACCCCATACCGTCCTACGTTCTACCGACAAATGCACCGCTCCGAACTCGGAGGCCGGCGCACAAGCTGAACACGTCGGAGATCGATAAGTTCAAGACGGCGGTGCAGAAGATGAAGGCCCTACCAAGCAACCATCCATGGAACTTCATGCAGCAAGCTCAAATCCACTGCGTTTACTGCAACGATGGCTACAACCAGAAAGGCTACGATGTGCCCCTCCAAGTTCACTTTAGCGCTCTCTTCCTCCCATGGCATAGGTGGTACATCTACTTCTTCGAGAAGATCTTGGGCAAGATCATTCAAGACGACACCTTTGCTCTCCCATTCTGGAACTTCGATGTCGAGGAGGGGATGAAAATCCCGGACCCCTACAAGGAAAGTAGCTCGGTCTTGTACAACCCTAACCGAAACATGCGTCACAAAGACGAGCTCATCTACCTCAACTGGGACTACAATTTGCAGGACACGCCGGTGCCCGCGAATGTGGTGGAGGAAAACCTGAGCCTGGTGGCGAAGTTGTTCGACGACGACCACCTGAGGCACCCGAGCCTGTTCATGGGCGACCCGGTGTGTGCGGGGACGCCCGTGAACTTCGGCACCGCCAACCTCTCGATGGGGGACATGGAGAACATGCACAACGTCGTGCACAAGTGGGTTGGGCGGGTGGAGCCGCCCAACACGGACATGGGCAACTTCTTCTCCTCCGCTAGGGACCTCATCTTCTACGCCCTCCATTGCAATGTCGACCGACTTTGGGAGAAATACCGCAGCCTGAGAAACTACACCAATGAGTTCGGCGATGAGTGGTTGGATGCCCAATTCGTGTTTTATGATGAGAACCAACAGATCGTCACGGTCACGGTAAGAAGATCATATTTCGTTCATTAATGACATGTCATGATCATATTATTCATGAAGTACGTGGTACTACTACTTTCTTGTCCAACACATACCAACAACACCAACCTCTTGTCCAACCCATAGCCAATGCACTCACGTTCTTGCAGGAATTAATACTACTGACTGATCTGTTACTAATGAAATGCTAATTGAGGACAGACGAGACAGTGTTTGGATATCCAAGCGATGAAATATGAGAACGAGGAGGTGCCCACCAAATACACAACGCTGCCCAATGGGAACCCGAAGCCGGCGCCGTCGGGGAGCCCGACGGAGTTCGGGCCGTCGCGAAGGACCCTCGACCGCAACATTGTGCTGACTGTGAAGCGGCCCAAGAAGGAGAAGATCGTCGATCAGGTAGAGCTGCTGTCGGTGGACGGCCTCGAGCTCACCACGCCGGACGCCGCCTCCTTCGAAGTCTACCTGAGCAACTCGCGGCAGGACAAGAGCGAGCTGGTGGGCACCTACTCCCGTGTCCGGCACAATAACACCCATCACGGCGGGTTGTTGAACGGGATGAGGTACGTCTTGGGCATCACCGGCGCGGTGGACAGGATCGGCGCTAGCGCCGATGAGACGGTGGTGGTGACCCTCGTCCCCCGCACCGGCAACGTCACCGTCGGCGGCGTGCACATCGAGCTCGGCCGCAAGCAGTTGTTTTAAGGTTTGTGGTGCACGTTGGACATCACTTGTGACGTACGCCCAAAGGTCCAACGTTTTGTCTTTTATGTATAACTTAAAATAAAACACCGGTGCTTTTCGGACAACCGTAAATTCCTGTCTACCCTCTTATATTCTGATTATATATGTCGTCGGTAGTGAATTCTACTTTCACATTTAAATGTATGGTTTACAATCGTATTATGTGTGCAGCTTATTTTCTCCTATTAATATAAGTTTTAATAAATATTTAATATAAAAATGCACTCTTTTAGTGTACATTTCAATTTCTGTATATATTATAATAATAAGAATGTTTATAAATATTTATTTAAAAATTTTTTTTACGGAGACTCATACATCCATTAAAATGATCTTAGTTATTCAAAGAAGGGGCATTTGAATGTTAAATATTAAGCTAAACATACTCCGTAAATTTGTAATTGGGACTAGTTATTTCTGCTTCTAATAAAGAAAAGAGTCCCTGAGAAAACAACACGAGAGTGTTTTGTCATTTGTTTTTGTGAGGCCTAAGATTACATGGTTCTCATAAAATTATATATATATATATATATATATAAAGCTTTCCCTAACACCCCCCAAACATATATCAAATTAAGTTGAGATATAACAAGGGAGACATCTCGACATCCTCAAAGTTTATTCATTTTTTATGAATCTCCTCTAAAAATACAGAGAATTAATGGGAAAGAAGGAGAAGACAAGTTGACTAGTAATTGAGTTTTTATTGTTAGGTGACATCTTATTTTTTCGATTTGCTCTCTTACTAAATGAGATTAATTCACATAGTTTATATTTGGTTCAATAAGATGGCAAAAAAAAAAAACATTTCATGCCCAAGAAGGGGCATTTGAATGCCCATTTGAACGGCGCAGCGTATCGTGACAATGTTAATGGAAACTATGATAATGAGTAAAATAATCTTGTAAAACACAACATGAGGGGCGGTGATGTAAACAATTAGGGATACCATCTGATCTCAGTTTTTTTTTTTCAAAACACAAATCAGGTCGAACCGAATTATTCAGCCACCCAAACTGAGCGTGTACTTAGTGTTGACGAACTTTAATAATGGATATTAATTATTACTTGCTGCTTTTTCAGGTTTTTTTTCTTTTATCTCAAGCACTCAGTTTTATCTGCAATGTTTACATCTATATAATCACGTGGGAAAAGGCACCCCAAGAAAATAATTAAAATTATATTTCTAACATTTTCTCTTCAGGAAAAGTAATTATTTTCTTACGAAAGAACGAAGGTTTGTAGATGGCAAAAATATAGTCTCCTTGGAATATATAAACAAAAGGCTCATTTGCCGTGCCACCTTTTCAGAAAAAAGAAAGACCACACAAAAGAAATTTCAAGGATATTTATATGGGTAGGTCTGGATAAAGATTTAGAATTGAAGCCAACAGTACCTACCCTTTCGCTAAGATGTGTATAAAAATAACCAACCATCTTATGACATGTGTATACATTATACATAACCAAACAAAAAAAATGCCACCTTAGGCCTGGCACCAAACCCACTCGTCTGGTAAACAGCATTCAAGTCGTTTCCTTATTTATTTGTTTCCTGTGTCACATTTCACAATTGACATGGATCACTTCCGCTTAATCCAGATAATTCCTACCCCATCTACGTTTAATTATGAACAATTAATTGAGTTCTTTTGTTAATAGTGTCAGATTATTAACTCAAATGGTCAAAAATAATCGGACTTAGTTGTCTTATTAGTTTTCTTTTATATACCAATTTTGAAAAAGATTAATACGTACAACAATCGTAATTTTATACCAATCGCCTCGTCCCCCTATTTAAACAAGGGCATGCATCAACGCTTCCTGGCTCTGCTCCAACTTAGCTGAGTACTAGCACCATGGCCATGTCTATGATGCTCAACGCTCCCACCCCCACCGTCACCACCACCTCCTCCTCCGCCTCCTACTCCGCCCCATTACGCATTGCGACTCCGACAATCCGGTCGTCACCCTGCCGCGTCGGAACTAGTATTAGAAGCAGCGCCGAGGGAGGACGGGACGGCGGCACGTCGGCCAAGGTCGACCGCCGGGACCTCCTCCTCGGCCTAGGAGGGATGTACAGGGCCACCGCCATCGGCGGCGCCGCCCGGGGCGATCCAGTCCAGCCGCCGGACCGCACTGCCTCCCACGTCGCCAACTACCATGACGGCTACAACGACAACCTGCCGGTGCAGTGCTGCCCCCTTACGATCTGAGCAAGCCACTGGACATCCAACCCTACTTCCCGCCGACCGGGGCGCCACTCCGAACTCGGAAGCCGGCGCACAAACTGTCGCAGTACGAGGTCGACCGGTACAAGAGGGCGGTGAAGGAGATGAAGGCGCTCCCGTGCAACCATCCATGTGCCCCTTCATGCAGCAAGCTCAAATCCACTGCGCTTACTGCAACGAAGGCATGGGTCACAAAGACCAGTCGAAACTTGGGTCACAAAGACCAGCTCATCTTCTTCAACTGGACCTACGATTTGGAGGACACGCCGGTGTCCCCGACGGTGGTGAGCGACAACTTGAACCTGTTGGCGACGCTGTTCGACGAGGACAGCCTGACCTACCCGAGGCTGTTCATGGGCCACCCGGTCTCGGCAGGGCAGCTCGTGAACAGCGCCATCGCCGACCTCTCGTCGGGGAGGTTGGAGAACATCCACAACTTCGTGCACATGTGGGTTGGGCAGGTGGAGCCGCCCAACTTGGACATGGGCAACTTCTACTCTGCCGGTAGGGACACCCTCTTCTACGCCCACCACGCCAACATCGACCGTTTCTGTGTCTATACCGCGCCAAGCGAGGCTTCGTCGACGAGTTCAACGAGACCGACTGGTTGGACACCAAATTCGTGTTCTATGATGAGAACCAAAAGGTCGTCACCGTCACGGTAAGATTAATTAACTGTTGTTATATATGAACAAATTATCGTAACAAACAATGTTTGAGGTGGCTGATCTACATATGATTATTAATAAAAATTGTAATTGGCGGAGGACAGACGAGGCAGAGCTTGAATACGCAGCCGCTGGGTTATGTATACGAGAGCGTGCCGATCAAGTACGTGACGCTGCCCAAGGGGAACGCGAGGCCGGCGCCGGTGGGGAGCCCGTCGGAGTTCGGGCCATCTCGGAGGAAGCTGGCGGCAACATCGTGGTGACGGTGGGGCGGCCGAAGGCGTCGAGGAAGCCGGCAGAGAAGGCCAGGGAGGCGGAGCTGCTGTCCGTGAACGGCATCGAGCTTACCTCCTCGGACGCCGCGGCGTTCGACGTCTACCTCAGCAACTCGCGGCAGGAAAAGAGCGAGCTAGTCGGCACTTTCTCCCGGGTCCAGCACAACAACACCCATGGCGACGGGTAGCTGAGCAGGATCAAGTTCATCACGGGGATAACCGCCGCCGTGGAGAGGATCGGCGCCGACGCCCACCCGACCTTGGTGGTCACCCTCGTCCCGTGCACCGGCAATGTGACCGGTGGCGGCGTCCACATCGAACTTGTCCAGAAGCAGATCTTCTAACGCTTTGAGAGGCAGACTAGGTGGGATTTTAGGATGTTAAATAAGGAAGTACTGTTGTGATTACTCCAACATTGATTAGCTCCGTTTGTTTCCCCATGAGTGGACTATCCAATGCAATTGTTGTTGTCTTTGTTGATGTCGTTTATGTATTACTACTTTGTGCTTAAAACCATTGAACTCTTGCATATAAACGGTGATAATTTACTTTCCTCTCATTAATTTGGATGTTTTGATGTTACTCTGAGTAGAGGTATGGACCAGTAGTACTAGTGTAGATCGTCTCTTTGGTGGACAGCATGGCCTGCTCTTCTCCCCTATCTATATTCCAGAGGTAATTGACAACTCAAAGTTTCATGATGTAGCTACTGATCTGGCGATAAGTTTGCCTTTGATAAAGTTTGAACTTTTACGCTTCTCTTTTAATACCCATTACGGTGGGCTTGAAGATTGAAATTATTGTTACAAGATTTGTGCGAACATGACCGTTACTAAAATGTTGGTTAAGATCGTTGGCCACACCGGCGATGTCACAATCGGCGGCGTTCACATTGAGCTGGTGCCCATGCAGAAAATTTTCCTTTTAAGGAACAATGGTAATAAAATAATAATAATAATAATAATAATAATAATAATAATAATTTGTATTATTATTATTATTATTATCAATAAGAGAATGTCTTAATTTGAATGAGTGCTCTTGTATGTATGTTGATAACTCTGTAGTAGAGTCGGTGATTAGCCTATTTTATGTGCTTTATTTTATGTGCTTTCTTATGCCTTTGGAGTGAACAAAGTGGCCCTTTGGTAAGGGACACGGGTGAATGGGTTCAAGGGAGAGTTAGAATAAAAGAGTTGTTATTTTTTATATTTCATGTTGATTTTTGTCATATTTTGAGTTGCTTATATTTCAATTTTATTAGTTTAAAAATGTATTAGTTATTATTAATAATTCACGAAATAATTGTGATTTTAGTGTAAAAAGTGCTAATTAATATTTTTCTAGCAAGGTATAAAAGTTAGAAGACGAACCAGAATGAATTTGAGGTGAAATCAAGCAAAAAAGTGTAACATGGAAACTGTAACATAGAGGAGAGTGCTTGAGCATTGGGAACAGAGCGCTCGAGCACTGGTCTTTCTGTTAATAAAGTATTATTGCTAAGAGCTGAGCGCTCGAGAGCGGGGATTTAGAGTGTTCGAGCACGGGTGGCAAAAAACCTGATTTTTTTGATATTTTTTGGAGATCTTAGTGGACCGCATTTTAAATATTTGGGTAGATTATTTATAAATTTGATTAGCGTTTTAAAAGAGGGGACCAACTTTGACGGTGATGAGACTGCACGAAAGACGAAAAGAAATGACAAAGAAGTTGGATCAGAAAAAGACCTTTTTCTCAAAAATAGTTTTTCTTATTTTGAATTAGTTTTCTTTGTAATTGAATTATGTTTTTCTTATCACATATGAATTTCTTGAGTTTAATTGAATATTTTATAGAGTAAATTTTTTTTGTAGGATTTTCAATGATACCTATTGCATGAATTAATAAAGGTTATTAATTTTTATTTATGTGATTGTGATGTTGGATTATTTATTTTATTCTCTTCTTAATGTTATCATTACCCTGGCCATCTATTTTTAGATCTATAGATTTGATCCTCTTTAGAGATAGAAAGATTAAATTTGTCATTAAATAAAATAACATTTGTTCATCAATTTTGGGTGATTCACATGTATGATAGAGATATACTCATATGTCTTGGGTAACTATTAAGAGCAGAACTTAAAGTATCATTTTGCATACACAATTTCATAGAGATATAAGAAGTGGGTGCAAGTGATAAGTTTATGATGAATCAGGGAATGCCATAAATAATTAATTTCAGTGGTGAACGGTCCAAATGTGGAATTCATAGGTAGAAGTTATAACTTTAATCATATAGAGCAGTATGTGAAATTGAAAATCTTAGGTTTGTCATTTTGAAGTTAATATTTGATTTAAATATTGAATTTTATATTAGTTTAGCTTTAATCAATAATTTAATCACTCCTTGAGTTCATTTCTATTTAAGTTTTGGTGCCGTTGCCAGGGAATTAAACTAGAATTTGATTTTATCAAAATTAGTTTAACTGTTTGCTTAAATTGTTCTAATCTTTTCTTAAGTCTTTTTCTTAATTATTTAATTAGGTAGTGCGTAGTGAATGCAAGGAGAAGGTACTCAGGATCTAGAGCCATATAACCCAGAGATCGAGAGAAATTATCGGCGACTACGCCAAGAAGCTAGAGTTCGAAGACCAATGGAGGTAGGGCAAATGTAACGACCCTCCCATTCCGAGCCACGAGCCAAGTGTTACTATATGAAACTAAGTGTCTCATAAATTAGTTTTTTATTAATTTTCAAGATTTTAAATAAGTCCATAACAATAAATTTAATATACAAATGCTCCGAATAATCTAAGCCTCATAAACCGAACCAAAATCCCACTGCCATGCAAACAATCTAGATAAAAGAATAGTTCAATAATAGAGTCCTCTAGTTGTCCCGACTCTATCCATCCTTCCATGCTCATACCTGTGGAGGCAATTCCACGTTAGTAATAAAAATACTTTATGATGCATAGGAGAGGTTCATGGATTTACTAAGAAAATGCCCATACTATGGAATTTCCACGCGGGTTCAAATTCAAACATTTTACAATGGACTCCTAAATCCATTGTAGATGTAGCTGCCACTGGATCCTTCATGAGTAAATTATATAGAGAAGTTAATGAATTATTGGAAAAGCTGGCATCTATCCATTATCAGATGGGGTAGGACAGAGCAATGAGGAAGAAGAGTGGAGGTATTCTTTAAGTAGACACATTGACTACTTTGTCTGCATAAGTGGCTAATTTGTCAAAACAAATGCAAGCTTTGGGGATGAATTCTAATGTAAATTCAATGAACATGATTGCAACTAAGTGTGATTGGTGTGGTGAAGGACATCCTACTGAGCATTGTGTCAACAATCCTGAATCAATAAATTTTATTGAAAATTACACCATACAGCAAAACAATCCTTATTCCAATACTTACAATCCAGGATGGAGGAATCATCTGAACTTTGCATCGGGAGGCAACCAAGCTTCAACGTCAAGTCCACAACAACAAGCTCCTCCAAATTTTTAGAACAATAGAGTACAACCTCAGGAAAAGAAACCGACTATGGAGGAAATGTTCATGAAATTTATGCAAAGTCAACAGGCTTCTATGAGGAATTTGAAAACTCAAATAGGTCAGATTGCTTGTGCATTGAGTAATATGCCACTGTTGGGTTTGTCCCAAATCGGTCGTAGAGGTTGTTGGTGACTTGTATATAGGCTAATGGGAAAGACTTATTCCTTAAGTTAACGTTTAGATTAAGAGAGGCCCGTGACATCTATTACGAGTTTCCTTTGGTTGTTTAAAGTCCCTTTTGGGGGCCTAAAGGGTCCAACAATTGTTTCAGATTTTGGGAGGGGGGCGAAAGGGCCCAACAAGTGGTATCAGAGCCAAGTTCGAACCGGGTTTCCCTACACCGATTGTTGTTGTTTCCTTCATGGGTTCTACCTAATGATTTGAAGAGAGTTTGCCAGGTGGGTGCCTCTAATTTAAAGGGAGTGTGTCAGACGATGATGGCGTGAACCGAACCGGCATGTTACAGGCCCCGGTTAAGTCGGCTAACCCGAACCTAACTCATGCGGATCCAATCTCGGCGTCTTAAGATGAAGATACAACTCGCAATGCATGGATGAATACACAAACCTAACATGGTACTACATGAATGACATGCAAGTCAGAGTACACACCAAAACCATCCCGATAAAAATTAATAAAAGTTTTGAAATATGACGGACAGAATTTCCCCTAAAAATGCAATTAGGGGCCACCCTGTCAAATATACATATAAAAATATATATAACCAAGTATCAAACAATTTCATTCACGCAGAATCTAATTTACTATACTCTCATTCTGAAGCTTGGGTTTCAACCCATCACACTTTTGCTGCGCTACTCTGATCATTTCATTTCATCTCATTGTCAAGCCTCAAACATTTACTCATAGCATGTTTATAAAATAACATCATAAACAAAACATTAAACATTCAATCACCCGATGTGTGTGTGCAGAAGACCTTATTGCTCCTCCGTCCTGGCCGGCCATCCATCTCGTGCTTATCACCTACATATATATAAGAAAAACGTCAGTAACAAGCGTTACTGGTCCGGAAAATAAAATAACTATAACAAGCTGGCTATGAGAGCAAACTCTCATATGAAAGAAAACCATATACTTCCTCAAGAACACTCTGAAGGGCACTACTGAGGAGCCACTGGGCTGCAGACCCGGTAGCATCCCGAACTTACTGCTGCTGCTGGTACTGTGCTACTCTCAGCACTTCTTTTTCAGTACTTCTCGTGAAACTTTATCCTAAGCCCTCTCCTTACCTCCATATTTCTCCTGGCCTTGAGCACGAAGGCCGAGTACTCTCAGGCAGTCGCCTTTAGTACCCTTTGAACCACAAGTCCGGACATGCGCTGTACTAAACAGTACCCGTAAACCTCCACGTTCTCCGGGTGTGAGGAACTCAAACGCGGAGTTGTCAGGATCCCTCGGGAATGGAACAGTCCGCTGGCACTAATCCAGAGCCCGCTTTGACTGTCACGGCATCCTCTGCATGGTACGTGCAGTCGGTTTCTCCATCTCTCGTCTCACTGAAAACTCGATAAAACTATATATATAGGCCTGGGAAGGGATTCATATAATAGGCCCGAAGGCAACTTGTGGTGGATCTTGTTTTCGAAATCATCCTCGAGGGATCTCATCCTCGAGGGGTTATTAATCCGGAAAATATTCGATTAAATGGCCCGAGTTAAGTGGGATCCAATAAAACACCACTTAACCCGCCCTGCAAATAATAAAATAAACATACAATGGAAGAGCGTAAAACAAGACGAGTCCTAAACGGACCTGGTGGAAGCTCCAAGCGTGTCATCGCGCCTAGGCGGCGAGCTCCTACTTCGTACCTACACATCAAAACTAGATACTAACGCCCGCTAACTAAATGATGCATCAAACTCAACAAACATCACACAATACGAATAACATCCATCAACATAACAATCAGAAAATCATAAAACTAATTAATCCTAGCTCATCCTATTCATACTAATTTTATTATATTTTCCTAAGTTACATTACTCGATTAGCATGCTCAACTCGATCTACCTCATAAGATTACTTATTATTCATTCTCCCTTAATCTCATCATACAACTTATCATTTCATCCCTAATTAGTCATTAATCACCTCATGTAACTTATCACTATCAATCACATCAATAATCAATCCTACAATAAATCAATCCTAGCATGCTGTGCTAGCACTCATCATCAATTTTAAATAAATCGATCGGAGGTAATTATACCTCACGTCGTCGGCGATCGGCGACGGCTACGGTTCTGCCGCGCGTCTCGGAGCTCAAATTCGGCGCTCATCGGCGTCCGAAGCTCGATCGGGCTCCACTGGGCGAGCCCCGCGGAAGATCCGGTGAATTCTGGCGAATTCCAGAAATTCCGATTTTTCCGGCGGTTTTCCGGCCGCTACTGGCGGTTTTCCGGCGGCTTCCGGTGGTTTCCCGGCGACAATCGCCGGCGGCGTCTACTAGTCGGAAAGGGGTCGTGTTGGGTACCCTCGGAACCGGCTCGGCGAGCCCGACTCATCTATGGCCTCAACATGGTCGACGGAGTTGGCGGCTCGCCGGAAAATGGCCAAAACAGTGGTGGCGGCGGTGGGTGACTCGATCCGGCCGGGATGGGCGGCGCTGGCCTCCGTTCTGGTCGGGGACAGTCGTGGGTTGGTCGGAGACGTCGAGGTGACCACTCGATCACGGCGGCGACGGTCGCCGGCGGCGGAATCGGCAACGTGACCGCAACGCGGCCGCGGCGTCGCGGCGCGGTTTCCTCGCGTCGCGGCGGTCCGATGGGGGCCGGAACTGGTCGGGGCGGCAGGGCGACGCCGTGGCCGGGCTGGGCGGCGTCGGTCGACGGCCAGGCGGCGCCGGCCGTGGCGGCGGTGGCGCGCGAACAGGGGCGGCGCGGCGAGGGTTTGGGCGCGGGGAAGAAAAATTCGGGGTGAAAATGGGTGGCAAACTCGTAAATAATACTTGACTCGTCTCCGGCTCGAGTCAAGTATCATAACTAACTCGTATTAAATCCTAAAAAATTTCATAAAAATCGGGAAAAATCCCGTAAAATCAAACAACACCAAAAAAATTATAATGACATGCTCTAGAACTATCAACCCACCCAAACTGCCCGAACGCGTCCTAACGCGGTAAACGGCCTAATACTAATTCTACGATCCACTATATATAAAAATAAAAAAAAAAATGACTGGCATACTCTCATATATCTTTTCGGGCCACGCCCGATGTGTGAAGGGGAGTTGTTAGGTTTATCCCACATCGGTTGTAGAGGTTGTTGGTAACTTATATATTGGCTAATGAGAAACTCTTATTCCTTAAGTTAACTTTTAGATTAAGAGAGGCTCGTGACACCTATTGCGAGTTTACTTTAGTTGTTTAAAGTCCTTTTTGGGGCCCAACAATGGTTTCAGAGCTTGGGTGGGGGCCCAAAGGGCTCAACAGCCACAAGGTGGACTCCTTAGTGATACTCAAAATCCTAGGGAAGAAGGTAAAGAATGTAAAGCCATTACATTAAAAAACAGTAAGGAATTGGAAAATCCTCACAATCAAAAGACACTCATTCCCATGGCTAACCTAGATGCAGTTGAACCAAATGAAGAAAACAAGGATGAATTGGTAAAAGTCATACCACCTAAGGTTCATTTGATCAATATAACCAGTTCTCAAGAGTGCCATATCTTCAGAGACTACATAAAATTAAACAGGATAACAAATTTCAGTAATTCTTGGAGGTGTTTAAGAAGCTTTCTATTAATATCCCATTTGCTGAAGCGCTAGAGAAAATGTCGAGCTAGCTAAATTCATGAAGCAAATATTATCTAAAAAGAAAAAGTTTGAATATTTTGAAACAATTACCCTTAATGAAGAGTGTAGTGTTGTACTACAAAGGAAGCTTCTACCAAAGCTCAAAGACCCATGGTGGTTTATCATTCTTTGTACTATAGGCCCAGATTTTTGTTGCCAAACATTATGTGACTTAGGTGCAAGCATTAATTTGATGCCTCTTTCTGTATACAAAAAGTTAGGTTTTGGGGAGTTAAAAGGTAGCACAATTAATCTACAATTGGCTAAGCACTCCTATATTTTTCTAGAAGGAGAGATTGAAATGTACTTGTTAAGGTGGACAAATTTATATTCCCAGCCGATTTTATGATTGTGGATATAGAGGTAGAGTCAAATGTACCAATTATAATCGGCAGACCTTTTCTTGCCACTGGGAGGACATTGATTGATGTAACTACTGGTGAATTAATAATGAGAGTGGAGAATGAGGAAGTTGTATGTAACACCCCAAATCCGGTTCACACTCATGAATCAAACTGGCATCTTAAAGGCACCGGTTAGGTCGGCTAACCCGAACTCAACTCGTGAGGATCCAATCTCGGCGTCTTAAGATGAAGATATGACTCGCCATGCATGGATGAGTGCACAAAACCCTAACATGATACTATATGGATGATATGCAACTAATTTACACGCCAATACAATTACGATAAAAATTAGTAAAAATTCTTAAATAAAATGGACAGAGTTTCCCTTAAAAGTGCAATTAGAGACCACCCTGTCAAAACAACATATACAATACATATCTATATATTGAGCGTTTCATTCACACAAAGTTATAATCTACAACATAAATCACTCTAGAACTTGGGTCTTCACCCACCTGTGCATTCAATTCACATTTCACATCATATCATCATGTTTTGCATTTACTAATCATTTCCAATATAATAACATGTAAACAAATAATAAACATTCAATCATCTAACATGTGTGTGCAAGAGACCTCACTGCTCTTCTGTCCAAGCCGACATCTCTACTATTTAATCCTCACCTATATATATATAAACAAAAATGTCAGTAATGAGTGTTACCGGTCCGAAAAATAACTAATATCAATCTAGCATAGGAGAGTTAATCCTCCTGTTGAATAAAAATCATATACTTCCTCAAGAACTCTCATCAGGGCATATATAGGGGCCATCGACCTGGATCGGCAGCGTCCCCCTTTCTTTTTCATTCTCATACTTTGGCCATTTCTCTATCACTTCTCGCATCAAATCTCATTCCTTTCAGCCCTCTACGTCCTCCATATTAATCCTGGCCTTGAGCAAGAGGTCAAGCACTCTCAGGCTGTTGCCTTTAGTACCCTTTAAACCACAAGTCCAGACATGCGCTGTAATTAACAATACCCGTAAACCTCCACGTTCTCTAGGTGTGAGGAACTCAAATGTGGAGTTATCAGAATCCCCTCATGAATGAAGTGGGTTCTCCCTAGCTCTAGAGCCCGCTTTGACGAGCACAAGCCCTATCTGAAGACGTGGCCATCGATAACCCTCATTCCATCTCTCACTGAAACGCAAAAACTATACATATATAGGTCTGGGTAGGGATTTATATAATAGGCCCAAAGGTAACTTGTGGTGGATCTTAATTTCAAAAACTAACTCGAGGGTTCTCATCCTCGAGGGCTATTAATCCAAAAATCTGTTTGGCTAGATGGCCCGAGTTAAGTGGGATTAAATAAAACGCCACTTAACCCGTCCTACAAGTAATAAATCAAATATACAATAGAATAGAGCATGAAAGCAAAGACAAGTCCTAAACAAACATGGTAGAAGCTCCAAGCATGTCATTGCACCTAGGCGACAAGCTCCTACTCCGTACCTACACATTAAAACTAAATACTAACGCCCGCTAACTAAATGATGCATCAAACTCAATGAACATCACACACAACACAATCATCATCCATTAAATAATCATCAACAAAATATCCCTAGATAATTCTATTCACACTGATTTTATTATATTTTTCTAAGTTACGTTTTAGTTAATTAACATGCTCAGGTTAATTCACCTACTTAGATCACCAACATTTATCCAGTTACATCATATCATGCATATCATTACTTCTTTCACGCTCAAATTTTTATCATGGCAATCAATCAATCCTATCATGCTGTGCTAACAATCATCAATTTTATATAACTAACTCAAAGGTAATTATACCTCTCGTCATCGACAATCGGCGACGGCAAGGGTTTTGTCGCGAGTCTTGAATCTCAAATTTGGCGCTCATCAGTGTCTGAAGTTCGATCGGGTTTGACTGGATGAGATCCAAGGAAGATTCGGCGAATTCTAGCGAATCCATTTTTTTGGCAGGTTCCGGCGATTTTCTGGCAACTTTTTGGCAGTTTTTCGACGGCAGTCACCTGTAACGACCCAGCCATTTGTCACAACATTGTGGGCCTAGCTGGCCAGGTGTTACTCACAATTAAGCAAATTTGTCTAACATTTTTATTTAACAAAAACATATATAAGATCCTACAGTCTTATACCGTTTCCCAGTAGCCACACTTATTTCTCAAATAAATAATAAAAAGAGTCCTCATATTAATTTTGCTCCATGCCCTCGTTGTCAATCACCTACTTTCGTATCTGCACACCTGCGGAGGCAATTCCGTGTTAATGATTACAACACTAAGTAGTATAATAGATAAAACAAATCAAGTACATTCCACTATTTCCTTATGTTTATTTTAATATGCGGTGGAGCGATTCTGCTATACTCCAAAACAATGCGGAGGACGTATCCGCTGTGATCCGCACACCCCGGCCGTAGCCCTTTTGTGGGGAGGCTACCACTACCATCTCCAGTGCCAATGCCTCGCACACCCCGATCGTAACCTTTTTATGGGGAAGCTATCACTACACTCGGGTAATTGCTACGCCCCGTTTGTGGGGAAGCTCTCACTACCAATTCTAGTGCCAGTGCCTCGCACACCTCGGCCGTAGCCTTTTTATGGGTAGGCTATCACTGCACTTAGGTGAATGCTACGCCCCGTTTGCGGGGAAGCTCTCACTGCCAACTCTAGTGCCAGTGCCTCCCACACCCCAGCCGTAGCCTTTTTATGGGGAGGCTATCACTGCACTCAGGTGAATGCTACGCCCCGTTTGTAGGGAAGCTCTTACTGCCAATTCTAGTGCCAGTGCCTCACACACCCCGGCCGTAGCCTTTTTATGGGGAGGCTATCACTGCACTCAGGTGAATGCTACGCCCTGTTTGTGGGGAAGTTCTCACCGCCAACTCTAGTGCCAGTGCCTCACACACCCCAGCTGTAGCCTTTTTATGGGAAGGCTATCACTGCACTCCAGTGCGATGGAGGAATCGTTGTGCCTCGCTCACCCCGGCCGTAGCCTTTTTATGGGGCGGCTATCACTACTCCAAAACAATGTCAATGCATTACACAATTTACGCACATAATACGACCCCGTGTCGGACTGAGTCAATTCTTTGACCCCGGTTGCACTCGGTGCATGGTGGTCGAATCTAGGCTCAGGCTGACCTAGGCTACCAACAAGGAAAGTATAATGTTCTACCTATTATACGTACCTGACTTGTGATTTCGTTTGACTGTGACCTGTGAACCCTAATACAGTAATGGGGAGGTCGCCTGGGACGGAGATGAGGGATGAAATACTCCCTCCTCCTGCATATATATACACTTCAACCATTCCCTCAATTAAATTCTCATACCCCATTATCCATTGGTATTTCCTACGTTCAACGAGCCCCTTCATTAAATTCTCACACCCCATCATCTATTGGTATTTCCTAGGTTCAACGACCCCTTCATTAAATTCTCACACCCCATCATCCATTCATGAATAGGTATTTTCTAGGTGACCTTAAGCCGAACCATGACCGGTCGACTTGATAACCAACCATATCGGTTCATCTATATTTATTTCATAATATTTAGGTTCGAGTCTTGTAATAATTTTCATGGTTTTTACATCACGAGTTTTACATTGTATTTATTACTTTATAGGCTATGCAATATCCTGAACTATAAGATGATTGTTTTTATATTGATGCAATCCGTTCTCCTTCATCGGCCATGTTTGAGGAAATGTATCCTATTAACCCTTTAGCAGCCACAAAAGTTTCTGATGTTGATGATTCTGGTGATGAGGAAAAAATGGAGTATTTGCAGTTACTAAATTCTACTTCAATATTCACTCAAGGTCAAGATAGATTTGACCCTTTAAAGTTGCAACCTTCAATATTGACGATGATCAAGCCTTCCATTGAAGTCCCACCGACCTTGGAGTTGAAACAACTTCCATCCCATTTGAGGTATGCATTTTTAGGCCCTTTCAATGTCCGACAAGTATTTCCTCAGGGAGTTATGCAAAGACTTAAGCTTTATCTTGGAGGTAATGTTCCCGTACACCGAACCCGAACCTTCATTACTCTATCTCGATAATAGGTATGTTGGAATAATCACGCTGACGACTATAAATTTAGCGCTTCATGGGAGGCAACCCATGTCTTTGGTTTATTTTTCGTACGATAGGTTATTTTGTGTTTTTTCCCTTCTAATTACTTTATCTTAAAATAGAAGTCCTTTTGCTTTGTCATTTTGAATCTATTTTTTCAGCATTGGGACAATGCATTATTTAAGTTTGAGGGGGTTTACTTGATGTTAGAATAAATTAGTAGTTGTTAGACGTATTTTTTTTTAGGTTTGTGTCATTAGTATTCTTCTTTATTTCATATAACTCATCCAACTTATTAATTTGTTTGATGATAAAAATGCTCGATATTTTTATTTGTTTGATTATATAATATGAAGAGATTCTATGGGTCTCTATATTGTGAGTTGAGTTGTGAATGTTTTTCCCTATATAATTTTTATGTAACTCCCAACTTTGATGATGCTTAGAAGATGTTTATGCTATTGTTAATACAATTGAAGAAAGTGATCTAGCATTATAATAAACATTTTCTTGAGGCGAAATCATAGGTAACTTGTCATGATAGAAGTGATGTAGGTGAGTTTGTTAACCAGGTCTTTTCAAGCTATGTTTATTTATCTGTGTTTCAGCCAATTTTGAGTCATAAAGCTTACCTGTTTGGCTTGTTTTCCTATGATATTAACAGACTTAGCCTTTATTTCATTTTATTTATCCTTGTTTGTTAATTGTCTTGACCTAAAACCTTAGTGATTGACTTTTTCTAAGGTTGGAATGAATTGATTACTAGATGAGAATGATATCTTGGGTTTGAAGGAGTTGAATAAAAAAATGAAAATTTTTTTATGAAGTGTTGAAATTTTATAAGTCAAAGAAAAAAATATGAAAAAAAGTTGAAAGAAAAAAAAGAAAAAATGTTTCGTGGTTATTCTAGCAATTATGTGTTTTTGGAAGCACAATGTGAATGATTGGATGACGTTGTTGTTGATAAGGATTTAAATTAATTTGTTTCAAGCTTGGAAAGAGTCTTGAGCTTGGGTTTATTGTTTCTGATCTTGATATCAATTTTTAGCCTTTAAGCCTTGGGCCCATTACAACCTATAAAATCCTATGAATCTTTATTAACAAGGTACTTATTTTAAGAAAATTGATACTTGAACTTATGGAGAATTTAATTTTATTTTATTTGATGATGGTATAAGTTGATTCTAAATTCATTTGAAAGATAAGTTTGGAAGTTTTATTTTCTTTTCGTATTGGGAAATACGTTTGCACCTTTATTTTGCAATTGGATATTTTGTGAATTTTAGAATGTTATTATTTGATTTCAAGGAATAATATTTGTACAGTAATGAGAAGTTATAAATTGATTTGTTAGATGGGTTGTGTGGAGTGGAAAAATGAGTCGAGTCTAGCTTAGGTTTTGCTCGGGACTAGCAAATATTTAAGTTTGGGGGTGTGATAACTCTGTATAAGAGTTATTATTCTTTTCATTTCGTGTTGATTTTTGTCTTGTTTTGAGTCGTTTATATTTCAATTTTATTAGTTTAAAAGTTTACTAGATATTATTAATAATGTGAGAAATTATTATGATTTTGGTGTAAAAAGTAGTAATTAATATTGTTCTAGCAGGGTATAAGAGTTAGAAGACGATTAGGAATGAATTCGGGGTGAAATCGAGCTAAAAAGAGTGACCGGGAAATTGTAACTGAGAGCAGAGTGCTCGAGCGTTGGGAATAGAGTGCTTGAGCGCTGACCTTTCTGTTAACAAAGTGTTATAGCCGAGAGCTGAGCGCTCGAGTGCCTGGATTTAGAGTGCTCGAGCGCTGGCGAAGGAAAACCTGATTTTTATGATATTTTTGGGGATCCTGGTGGACCCCATTTAAAATATTTGGGTGGATCATTTATAAATTTGATTAGGGTTTTAAAAGAGGGGACCAACTTTGACGGTGAAATGACTACACGAAAGACGAAAAGGAATGACAAAGAAGTTAGATCAGAAGAAGAAGACACTTTCTCAACAATAGTTTTTCTTATTTTGAATTAGTTTTCTTTGTAATTGAATTATGTTTTTCTTATCACATATGCATTTCTTGAGTTTAATTGAATATTTTATGGAGTAAATTCTTTTCTAGGATTTTCAATGATACCTATTGCTTGGATTAATAAAAGGTTATTAATTTTTATTTTTGTGATTGTGGTGTTAGATTATCTATTTTATTCTGTTCTTAATGCTATCATTAGCCTGACCAATTTATTTTAGATATAGAGATTTGATCTTGTTTAGAGATAGAAAAAATAAATTTGTCATTAAATAAAATAGTTTTTTTTCATCAATTTTTGGTGATTCTCATGTGAGATAGAGTTATACTCATACTGTCTTAGGGCAAAATTTAAAGTATCATTTAAGGGAAGAGAACTTAAAGTATATTATTCAAAATATGAGGTTTTAGTACTACATGCTACACATGGTATATGCAGGTTATATAAGGCCATCTTTTGAGGGAAGAGAATTTAATATTGCCAATGAAAATATCATTTTATTAATATAAGAGAAATTTAGTGTCTTGCTCAATGAAACGACCATATCAAGATTTAATCAATAAAAATATAACAAAATAAAAAATTAGTACCATGAATTATTTCTTTATTTAGAGTTTATCTTTAAAATCATAATCTATTATCTCATTCAATTCACATTCAATCTATCAAAATGCAACAAAATAAAAATTATGTATTAAATTATTTATGATTTATCTTTTTATTTATTAGGCTTATCACTTTAAAGTCAAGAGTGTATAAATATCATCACCTCCTTGTACAATGTAGAACTTTTTAATATAATTAAAATCTATCTTTGGCACATGCCCCATGATTCACAATATCCATGTCTCGATCAACCTTGAAATTGCTCGATGTTTGGTTTGATCCCGTTTGAGTTAGAGCTCGACTCGAATCAAGCGAGCAAGAGTATAAGCATTCCTCCGTTCGGTTCGACTTGATTCGAAGCTCGATAATTTACATTTGATACATTAGTTGATATAATATTTATATAGCCTCTATATAAAATATAAAAATTAATAAATGTAATTGTATAATATGACAATTTTACATGGTAATACAATAATTTATTTCCAAACAAACTATCTGGCATATAATTGAACTGAAAGTAAACTATGTTAGCTTTTATAATTAATTTTATTTCAAGTTATGTAAAAAAATATATATGTTAATAATAATCAAGTTAGCTTATCTTTGACTCGAACTTGACTCCACTTAAACCCTTTTGAACTCGACTCAAACTCTAAATAAACGAGTCAAATTTGAACATAACTAAACTTGACTCGAGTCACTCTATTAGCACCCATATCTATACTTAATTTAATCGGTTCGACTCGCTGGAACATAATAACACTCGTTCGGAAGTTGCAATGTTTCATCATTTCTGCTTCTGTGTGCCATAAAATCAATTTTGCGTTGTTCACGTGACTTGTGTCTTATATCTCGCTTGAAAGGGCTAAAACAACTAACGGGTACAAAATATTTGAAAAGTTCTACGCCAATGATGAAATACAATATGCACCCGCCAAAAGAGAGGCCCGCCTCGTCCTCTCTCTATTTAATCTGAGCTTCCCACCCTCTTTAACTCATTCCAACATAAGCTTCAGTAGCACCATGGCCATGTCTATGAAGCTCAACACCCCCACGCCCACCTCCACAGCCGCAGCCACCTACGCCACCCCATTGCTCATTCCCACGCCTTCGATCCGGCCGCCGCCCCGCCGAGTTAGTACTAGTATTAGAAGTAGCGCCCAAGGCCGGGATGGTGCGTCGACCAGGGTAGACCGTCGGAATCTTCTTCTGGGCCTAGGCAGCATGTACGGAGCCACCACAGCCGCAGGCATAGCCCGGGGCGACCCCGTCCAGCCGCCGGACCTCACCGCCTGCCATCCCGCCAACTACCCCGACGGCTACAACGACAACCACCCGGTGCAGTGCTGCCCCCCTTACGATGTGAGCAAGATACCGGACCCCATACCGTCCTACGTTCTACCGACAAATGCACAGCTCCGAACTCGGAGGCCGGCGCACAAGCTGAACAGGAGGGAGATCGAAACGTTCAACACGGCGGTGCAGAAGATGAAGGATCTCCCAAGCAACCATCCATGGAACTTCATGCGGCAAGCTCAAATCCACTGCGCTTACTGCAACGATGGCTACAACCAGAAAGGCTACGATGTGCCCCTCCAAGTTCACTTTAGCGCGCTCTTCCTCCCATGGCATAGGTGGTACATCTACTTCTTCGAGAAGATCTTGGGCAAGATCATTGGCGACGACACCTTTGCTCTCCCATTCTGGACCTACGACGTCGAGGAGGGGATGAAGCTCCCGGACCCCTACAAGGAAAGGAGCTCGGCCTTGTACAACCCCAACCGAAACATGCGTCACAATGACGAGCTCATCTACCTCAACTGGGACTACAATTTGCAGGACACGCCTGTGCCCCCGACGGTGGTGAGCGAGAACTTGAACCTCTTGGCGGCGTTGTTCGACGAGGACAGCCTGACCTACCCGAGCCTGTTCATGGGCGACCAGGTGTCGGCGGGGGAGGCCGTGAACTTCGGCAACGCCAACCTCTCGATGGGGGGTGGAGAACATGCACAACGCCGTGCACAAGTGGGTTGGGCGGGTGGAGCCGCCCAACACGGACATGGGCAACTTCTTCTCTTCCGCTAGGGATCCCATCTTCTACGCCCTGCATAGCAATGTCGACCGACTTTGGGAGATCTACCGCAGCAAGAGACACTACGCCAATGAGTTCGGCGATGAGTGGTTGGACGCCCAATTCGTGTTTTATGATGAGAACCAAGAGATCGTTACGGTCACGGTAAGAAGATCATATTTTGTTCATTAATGGCATATCATGATCATATTATTCATGAAGTACGTGGTACTACTACTTTCTTTTATTTTCTCTAATCTAAGTCACATTTACACCCACTCACCCAACATATACAAACAACACCAACCTCTTGTCCAACCCATAGCCAATGCACTCAAAGTTCTTGCAGGAATTAATACTACTGACTGATCTGTTACTAATGAAATGCTAATTGAGGACAGACGAGACAGTGTTTGGATATCCAAGCGATGAAATATGAGAACGAGTATGTGCCCATCAAATACACGACGCAGCCCAAAGGGAACCCGAAGCCGGCGCCGTCGGGGAGCCCGACGGAGTTCGGGCCGTCGCGAATGACCCTCGACCGCAACATTGTGCTGACTGTGAAGCGGCCCAAGAAGGCGTTGAGGACGTTGCAGAAGATCTTCGATCAGGTGGAGCTGCTGTCGGTGGACGGCATCGAGCTCACCACGCCGGACGCCGCCTCCTTCGAAGTCTACCTGAGCAACTCGCGGCAGGACAAGAGCGAGCTGGTGGGCACCTACTCCCGTGTCCGGCACAATAACACCCATCACGGCGGGTTGTTTAACAGGATGAAGTACGTCGTGGGCATCACCGGCGCGGTGGACAGGATAGGCGCCAGCGCCGATGAGACGGTGGTGGTGACCCTCGTCCCCCGCACCGGCAACGTCACCGTCGGCGGCGTGCACATCGAGCTCGGCCTCAAGCAGTTGTTTTAAGGTTTGTGGTGCAAGTTGGACATCACTTGTGACGCGCGCCCAAACGTCTGACGGAAGGCGGGTTACATAAGTGTACCAACGTTTGTCTTTTATGTATACCTATATACCTTTAAATAAAACACCGGTGCTTTTCTTACTACCGTAAATTCCTGTCGTTTACCCTCTTATATTCTATTATATATGTCGTTTGAGTTAAACATACTCCGTAAATTTATAATTGGGCCTAGTTATTGCTGCTTCTAATAAACAAAAGAGTCTAGGAAAGAACAACAAGAAGATGAGTGTTTTGTCATTTGTTTGTATGAGGTCGGAGACTAAATGATCCCCGATAAAATGATATATATATAGAAGCGTGCGATAGTGCGCTCCAAGAAAATGCAAATCTGGGCCGTTGGATGATCCAACGGCCCGGATTTATTTATTTTTTACCCTCTCCTCCTCTCCCTTTTCACGCCGCCCCGCCCCCGCCGGCCCCGTACCGCCTCCACCCACAGCCTCCCCCACCTGCCCTGGTTCCCCTCGCCCCGTCCGCTCGCTCGCGCCCCCGCCCGCAACCTTCCCCCGACCTGCCTTGTTTCCCCTGCCCTCCGCTACCGCCCGACGCCTGCCCGCAACCTTCCCCCCACCTCGCCCCGTGTTCCCCACCCCGCCCGGTTCCCCGTGCCCCCCTCCTCTCCGCCGCCTGTTCGCCCCACCCGCCGCAGCCCCGCTTGCCCCTGCCCTATTTCCGCCACCCACCCCAGCCGCCTCGTTTCGCCCCCACCCCGCTCGTTGACCGAGCTCCTCCCCGCCGTCTGCTACCCTGGCCACCTCCACGCCGGCGTCACTGCATCACCGCCGGCGATGGCGCGACGGGAACGGAGGAGCGATGGCAATTTCGTAATAAAAATTTGACTTGTTCCTAACTCGATTGGCGGTGGCGCGACCGGGAACTGTTTCTCCTCACCCCCACCGCCGCCTCAGGGCTGGATGGGCCTGCTGGGAAATACATAGCGCCGGTCTCATGTGGGACCAATAAAATTTTCATTACAAAATTATTTTATTTTTTAAAATTTATTTCGTAATATTGACTCGATCTTGTCCAGGATCGAGTCAAGTTTTATTACAAAATTATTTTATTTTATTTTTAAATTTATTTCATAATATTGACTCGATCCCGTGAGAGATCGAGTCAAGTTTTTATTATTAAAAAATTTTATTTTTTTAATTTATTTCGTAACGGGCAGAGAGGGGGTCAGGGGCGGCAGAAGGCGAGGCAGGGGGCCTGGGCCGGTGGAGGGCATGGGGGCAGCAGGTGTGGGGGGACGAGGGGCAGGGTATGGGTGGCAGCAGGGAGGCGATCGGCAAGCGGCGGCGTCGGCGGGGAGCGGTTCAAATTTTTATTTTAGGTTATTTTATTTTTAAAATTTATTTCATAAAATTGACTTGAGTAAGGATCGAGTCAATTTTTTATTTTATTATATTGTATTTTTAAAATTTATTTCGTAAATTTAACTTGAGTCGGGAACAAGTCAAATTTTTATTATGAAATTGCCATCGCTCCTCCGTTCCCCGTCGCGCCACCGCCGGCGGTGATGCAGTGACGTCGGCGTGGAGGTGGCCAGGGCAACAGACGGCGGGGAGGAGCTCGGTCGACGGGAGGCGGCGCGGGGTGGGGGCGAAACGGGCGGCCGGGGTGGGTGGCGAAAACATGGCAGGGGCGAGTGGGGCCGTGGCGGGGGTGGGGCGAAACAGGCGGCCGGGGGGGGGGGGCGGGGAACCGGGCGGGGGTGGGGGAACATGAGGCAGGTGGGGGGGAGGGCTGCGGGCAGGGGGAAACAAGGCAGGTCGGGGGAAGGCTGCAAGCGGGGGCGCGGCGGCGGACGGGGCAAGGGGAACCAGAGCAGGTGGGGGGAGGGCTGCGGGCGGAGGCGGGACAGGGCGGGGCCGGGCGGCCAGGGCCCGGGCGGGGGCGGGGGCGGCGGTGCCGACGGGGCGGCGTGAACAGGGAGAGGAGGAGAGGGTAAAAATAAATAGATCCGGGCCGTTGGATTTTCATCCAACGGCCCAGATTTGTTGCGCTGCAATGCGCTGCATTTTCATGCAGCGCACTATAGAACGCCTATATATATATAGAGAGAGCTTTTAGTACCTCCCCTCCCCCAGGCATATATCAAATTAAGTTGAGATATAACAAGGTAGACATCTTGGCATCTAGTTAATTTTTTATGAATCTCTTCTAAAAATACAGAGAATTACCAGGAAAGAAGAAGATAATTTGACTAGTGATTGAGTTTTTATTGCCAAGTGACATCTTGTTTTTTCGATTTGCTCTCTTGCTAATTGACAGTAGTTTATATATTTTATTTTCTTACTATAAAGTCTAATTCTACAAATATAACTAGTATGAACCTCTTTCTATCTGGAGCCTGCTTGAGTAGAAGAAAGGAAAAAAACACAAATATTTGGTTCAAGAAGAGGTAAAAAAAAAAAAGACATTTCATGCCTAAGAAAAGAGGGAGCCACTTTAGGGTGGATGACATCATATCGCCCGATTATTATATAATATAAATAAGTCATTTATTAAAATTATTTAGAAAATATTATTGTCTCGTTGAACAGCGCAACATATCGTGACAATATTGATGGAAAACTATGATAATGAGTAAAATAATCTTGTAAAATCCAACACGAGGAAGGGGTGGTGATGCAAACAAGTAGGAACACCATCTTATCTCGTGGTTTTTTTTTTCAGCACAAATCAGGTCGAGTTATTTAGCCCGCCATACTGAACATGCACTTAGTGTTGACAAACATTAATAATGGATATTAATTATTATATGCTGCTTTGTACGTATATTATTTTTTTCTCTCAAGTACTCAGCTTTATCGGCAATGTATACTTCTATGTAAGGCATGAAAATCACGTGGGAAAAAGGCACCCCAAGAAAATAATTAAAATTATATTTCTAACATTTTCTCTTTTGGAAAAGTAATTATTTTCTGACGTAAGGAACGAAGGTTTGTAGATGGCAAGAATATACTCTCCTTGGAATATATAAACAAAAGGCTTATTTGCTGTGCCACTTTGTTAGAAAAAGAAAGACCACACAAAAGAAATTTCATGGATATTTATATGGGTAGGTCTGGACAAAGATTTAGACTTGACGCCAACTTTACTTTCCCTTTCTCTAAGATGTATATAAATATAACCATACTATCTTATAACATGTGTATACATAATATATAACCAAACAAAAATAATGCCACCTTTGGCCGGGCACCAAACCCACTCAAGTCGTTTCCTTATTTATTGGTTTCCCATGTCACATCTCACAATCGACATAGATCACTTCAGCTTAATCCTGATGATTCCTACCTATCTATGTTAATTATGAACAATTAATTGAGTTCTTTTGTTAATAGTGTCAGACTTACTAACTCAAATGGTAAAAAATATTCGGACTTAGTTGTCTTATTATTTTTCTTTTATATACTAATTTTGAAAAAAATTAATACGTACAACAATCGTAATTTTATACCAATCGCCTCGTCCCCTATTTAAACAAGGGCCGGCATCAACTCTTCCTGGCTCTCCTCCAACTTAGCTGAGTGCAAGCACCATGGCCATGTCTATGATGCTCAACGCTCCCACCCCCACCATCACCACCAGCTCCTCCTCCGCCTCCTACTCCGCCCCATTGCGCATTGCGACTCCGACAATCCGGTCGTCGCCCCGCCGTGTCGGTACTAGTATTAGAAGCAGCGCCGAGGGCGGACAGGACGGCGGTGCGTCGGCCAAGGTCGACCGCCGGAACCTCCTCCTCGGCCTAGGCGGGATGTACGGCGCCACCGCCGTCGGCGGGGCCGCCCGGGGCGACCCAGTCCAGCCGCCGGACCTCAACGCCTGCCACGTCGCCAACTACCCTGACGGCTACAATGACAACCTGCCGGTGCAGTGCTGCCCCCTTACGATCTGAGCAAGCCACTGGACATCCAACCCTACTTCCCGCCGGCCGGGGCGCCACTCCGAACTCGGAAGCCGGCGCACAAACTGTCCCAGTACGAGATCGACCGGTACAAGAGGGCGGTGAAGGAGATGAAGGCGCTCCCGCGCAACCATCCATGGAACTTCATGCAGCAAGCTCAAATCCACTGCGCTTACTGCAACGAAGGCTACAACCAGAAAGGGTTCAATGTGCCCCTCCAAGTCCACTTTAGTTGGCTCTTCGTCCCATGGCATAGGTGGTACCTCTACTTCTTCGAGAAGATCTTGGGCAAGATCGTTGGCGACGACACCTTTGCTCTCCCATTCTGGAACTACGACGTCGAGGAGGGGATGAAGATCCCGGACCCCTACAAGGAAAGGAGCTCGAGCTTGTACAACCCCAACCGAAACATGGGTCACAAAGACGAGCTCATCTTCCTCAACTGGACATACGATTTGGAGGACACGCCGGTGTCCCCGACGGTGGTGAGCGACAACTTGAACCTGTTGGCGACGCTGTTCGACGAGGACAGCCTGACCTACCCGAGGCTGTTCATGGGGGACCCGGTATCGGCGGGGCAGCTCGTGAACAGCGCCATCGCCGACCTCTCGTCGGGGAGGTTGGAGAACATCCACAACTTCGTGCACATGTGGGTTGGGCAGGTGGAGCCGCCCAACTTGGACATGGGCAACTTCTACTCTGCCGGTAGGGACACCCTCTTCTACGCCCACCACGCCAACATCGACCGTTTCTGGGATCTATACCGCGCCAAGCGAGGCTACGCCACCGAGTTCAACGAGACCGACTGGTTGGACGCCAAATTCGTGTTCTATGATGAGAACCAAAAGCTTGTCACCGTCACGGTAAGATTGATGAACTGTTGTTATATGAACAAATTATCGTAACAAACAATGTTTGAGATGGCTGATCTACATATGATTATTAATAAATATTGTAATTGGCGGAGGACAGACGAGGCAGAGCTTGAATACGCAGCCGCTGGGTTATGTGTACGAGAGCGTGCCCATCAAGTACATGACGCTGCCCAAGGGGAACGCCAGGCCGGCGCCGGTGGGGAGCCCGTCGGAGTTCGGGCCGTCTCGGAGGAAGCTGGACGGCAACATCGTGGTGACGGTGCGGCGGCCGAAGGCGTCGAGGACGCCGGCAGAGAAGGCCAGGGAGGCGGAGCTGCTGTCCGTGGACGGCATCGAGCTTACCTCCCCGGACGCCGCGGCGTTCGACGTCTACCTCAGCAACTCGCGGCAGGAAAAGAGCGAGCTGGTCGGCACTTTCTCCCGGGTCCGGCACAACAACACCCACGGCGACGGGTCGCTGAGCAGGATCAAGTTCACCACGGGGATCACCGGCGCCGTGGAGAGGATCGGAGCCGACGCCGACCCGACCGTGGTGGTCACCCTCGTCCCGCGCACCGGCAATGTGACCGTCGGCGGCGTCCACATCGAGCTTGTCCAGAAGCAGATCTTCTAACGCTTTGAGAGGCAGACCGGGTGGGATTTTAGGATGTTAAATAAGGAGAAGTAAGGTTGTGATTACTCCAACATTGATTAGCTCTGTTTGTTTCCCCATGAGTCGACTATCCAATCCAATTGTTGTTGTCTTTGTTGATGTCGTTTATGTATTACTACTTTGTGCTTGAAACCATTGAAGCCTTGCATATGAACGGTGGTATTTTACTTTCCTCTCATTAATTTGGACGTTTTGATGTTACTCTGTGTAGAGGTATGGACCAGTACTAGTGGAGCTACTCAAAGTTTCATGATGTAGCTACTGATCTGGCCATAAGTTTGCCTTTTGATAAAGTTTGAACTTTTGCGCTTCTCTTTCAAAACTAGTACACTTTATTCCACCAGCACCTTCTGAGGACAAAGAAGGTTACGGCGGGCTTGAAGATTGAGATAATTGTTGCAAGATTTGTGCGAACATGACCGTTACTAAAATAGTTCATTAAGATCGACGCTAAAATGTCATAAAGCAATAATCCCTACGGCTCCGAACTTAAATTTGCTCTTTTGTTTGATGTTGAACTAGAACAGAACAAGTATAAGGTAAGTAGCAGTTGGAACCCTTAAGCCCAAATCTAATTGTAAACGCTCTTATCAGATATATTATGTCTGCCAATCTAATTGTAAACGCTCTTAGCAGATATATTATGTCTGCCAATTTCTCCGCATACAACAACAGATGCCATCTTTTAAGAGAATAATAATTTATGAAAAAAGCTTGTCGAATAATTTCTGTTTTTGAGTTCGTATAATATTATAATATTCAATTGATGAAGTGGGTGACAGCCGAGAAAGAGACATGAAATTACTCCTAGCAGTGCAGAAAATGAACGAAAGTCAGTACGAGTTGTCAGTCGAATCCACCTACCTCCCTGACTAAAGTATTGTCTTTTTAATCATGCATCTAGATCTGTACATATGCTGTTAAAGCAGCGAGCGTCTCCACATTTTACTGAATAAAAAAATCACATATCATGTGGAAAAAAACATTTTTAACTGTTCTTCCTAATCACCGATTCAATATATCAAAGCCCAAGAGTTCACTTATAATTCCATGAACGTACATCAGGTTTAATATAATTTGTTGTTTAATTTCTTTCTACATGTTCAAAGCACAAACTATATGTTATGGTCACAGTCTGTCAAATCTTGCCATTGATTAAATGTAAAACAGAGCGGAATATGAATTGTCGCTTTCTAAGAAAAAAATGAATGGTGCTCGTTAGGAATTTGTCCGATCAAAATATTCACATTCAGCAAACCGAGTATATCCAATTGTTGTAAAGGTAATTGAATTGGACTTTTCAAAATTTGGATTCGAACGGGCTCAAACCCGTTCATGACTAGTTTATGGCATATTTTAAATAAAAAAATATCATAAGATTGTATTTATATTTATATGAAAATTAAGTTATCGAGGATTATAAAATTAAAATAAAAAATAATATTATGAAATAAATATTTTTATCAAATTATATTTTATTATAAAATAAAGTATTTTTAAACAAGTTTTATAAACTTTAAAGCTAAATATCATATATAGGGTGAAAATATAAGAAATAAGAAGAGAGTAAGTTGAATTCTCTTAATTATATCTTTACATATCGTATAATTATTAAAAATTAAAATATGCAAATTTTGCTACTAATAAGAATTTATGAATAGTTTATAAATCAGTTAAATTCAATTTGAATTGAGTGAATCTAAATATATCTATTTTTACTTAGACTCAAATAAAGTAGAGTTAAATTTGACCAGTGGAAACCCATTCATATAACGAACAATGATCACATGCACAATATTGGCGTAAAATTTTCAGAGCATTTATCAGCATTGCACTGGCTAAAATCCCCGGTAGGCCCTACTATCTCAAATCACATTCCCATCTCTGAAGAAAACTATAATTCTTTCACATGATCTTGACCATAAACAAGTCCTGTTTTCATTAGAGAAACCGACCTTGTCGGCTATTTGAATTAACAACGATGCGAATGTTGAAGTGAGCACGAAGCATCTACGACACATAAAATGATTGTTAAAACATATTTCATGTACACAGATTTGAGTATTATTTTAACCTCTAATTGAACAAATCAAGCACTTGATATATTAATTAAATTAATTAATCAATAAATTAACATGATAAAATTATGCTGTGGGCAATTCAAATTTTCCCCTGGTCACTGCTCTACCTTCCCTTCTAGATCACTTTTTTAGTTGAAAAATATGCACCTTTTCATAAGCAGCCCATTATTCTATGAATCCGTGGCTCTTATCACTATAGCTATTTTAAAGCGGTTTAAATTTTCGAGTTCTTGTTAGCCTTATGTGAAAATGATCATGAAAAGAGATTCTGAGATTGATAGATTCTGATCAAATAATGAGAATAACATCCGTAAATCAACGATATGATACATTGATAGATTGTTCATGTTCATGGGAGAAACTACATGATCTATTTCTAATTCCATATTTCTTGAAAGGAATGGTTCTATCAAATGTTTAAAATAGCTCCAGCCTCGCTTAAAATCCTATAATTGATTATTGGAAATTTATAAAATATATTTCATGCTATTTTTCACAAAATTTTCGATTGGCTTGTAACATTTAGTATTGGCTTGTAACATTTAGAAATCCTTTGCTGCATCGGAGGTGCTATTTTGCCACATGTTGACAATTATTGATGTCGGTTAGGAAGACAGGATGAAAAAGTTGTGTTCGAAGTTAGATTTAGATGATGTAAATCTGTTGAGTTTTGGCTACTTGTCCAGACTTTTATAAATGATCAGGATAATCTAAGAACAATAACTTGTTAATTTGCAGGGTGTTTCCAAAGTACCACTCATGGATGTAGGATTCTCTTGCAGGTTGAGATGTATGGTTACTATTTGTCACAAGAAGCCAAAACTCTGAAATTAATTTTTATTTTAGGGGCTATTTTTACTTTATCTTTACAAAATAGTTGTTATTTTTTTTGTTAAAAAAGCCTTGTCCATTAACTTCTCAACTATTAATCAAATAAATGTTAGGCATGACATAACAGTCAATAAATTTTAACCCTCAAGGTTGCCTAACCAAACTATAAATATATTTAATGATAATTATTTTAGTAGATTCTATTTTACAAATTTCACTTATTAAGTAAATTTTTAGAGTGATTCACTAGTTTCATTACATAATTCTCAGTTCTTTCAATAACATAAGAACATAATTCATTGGTGATTCACCATTTAATTCTCACCTATCTCAATAAGAGATGAAATAAATTCATTTATAAATCCTCACCAACCTCGAGAGAAAGTATTTTTGTACTTTTCCTTGATAGAATATACATTTCCCCATGACCATCCCATAGTCTTTTACTACTTAAATATTGGCCACATTATCTGTGCATTTTTATTAGGACCACGTGGGCGGCTACTTCTTTGAATTTGAAACTTATGTCCCTCATAACACGGCGGACTGTGGACCATGGTCGCCTTCATTGTCGTTAATAATGAAACCAACTCTCTCCATCTAATTTTATTAATAATCTCCTCCTAGCTCACGAGGATGCCCTCGTTCTAATTTATTGCATTTTATTGTAATAACGAGGAGACTTAAGTGGTTGAACGTTCGTAATAATGTGTAAGATCCGAGCATGTATCAACGTGTAAGGCATCGGCACTCTTAAGAGCCCATAATGTACTAAACCACCGCAACTTAATGGCGATCGTGTTGTAAACGATGGAAAGAATATAAATAAATAAATAATCGAATTAATTATCTCCAGTTTGTCTTCAACTCAACTCGGTTATCTGACACGAGGGCACCATGCATCTCATTATGAAATTTCTCATTGAGTTTGATTAATTTCTCCCATGGGGAATTAAGCTCTCAATGCCTAAGCTCTATTACGTGTGATTAGAGCAAAAATAATATTTTAATTTCTTAATTTAGTTATGACTGATCAATTAATTAGTTGAGTAATTAATGGGTCATTAACAACAACGTAAAAAAAATGATTTTTTACCGTTTTTCTTTGCATTTCTCTATCACTTCTTGCATCAATTTCATTCTTTTCCCCCTCTACGTCCTCCATATTACTCCTAGCCCTGAGTACAGAGGGCCGATTACTCTCAGGCATGCACCTTCAGTACCTTTTGAAATCACAAATTTAGACATGCGCTATATTACAGTACCCGTGAACCTCCACACTTCTTCGGGTTTGAGGAACTCAAAGGTGGAGTTGTCAGGATTCCCTCAGGAATGAAGTGGGTTCTCCCTAGCTCCGGAGCCGACAAGCACACGCCCTATCTCAAGACATGACCGTCGATAACCCTTATTCCATCTCTCACTGAAAACACGAAAACTATACATATATAGGTATGGGTTGAGATTTAAACAATAGGCCTGAAGGCAACTTGTGGTGGATCTTAATTTCGAGAACTGACTCGAGGGATCTCAATCTTGACGGTTATTAATCCAGAAAACTATTGGTTAAATGACCCGTGTTAAGTGGGATCCGATAAAATACCACTTTACTTGTCCTGCACATGATAAATCAAATACACAATAGAATAGCGTAAAATAGAGAACGAGTCCTAAACGGACCTGGTAGAAGCTCCAATCGGGTCCTCGCGCCTAGGTGGCGAGCTCCTACTCTGTACCTACACGACAACCTAAAAGCTAATGCTCGCTCATGATGTAGTCATACATCCTATATCACGCATACATCCATCACGCATCAATCATAGTCACATCAACCTATGTCAATTCTAGCAAGTCTACTTAGGCTAGTTTGCATTAGATCATGATAATTACTTAGTTACCCTAATTAATTTCTTAGCTTCCATTTTTAACACCACTCAATCAAACAATTTCATATTTTATTCTTAATCAAATCTATATATATATATATATATATATATATATATATAACACAATTCACCAATCCTGGCATGCTGTGCTAATAACCATAATCCTTAATAAATTAAGTCGGAGTCAATTATACCTCGTCGTCGGCAAGCGGTGACAGCTAGGGTTTCGTTGCGCGGCTTGGAACTTGAATTTGGCACTCAGTAGCGTCTGAAGTTCGATTTGGATTCGATCAGATGAGTTTGGCCGAATGTTCGGCGGGTTCCGGCGATTTTCCTACGATCTCTGGCGGCTTCTTGGTGGTTTTTTGACGACTTTTCCAGCAGGAAAATCGGGATTATAGGTCGGCACTAGCTCGGCGAGCTCAACCTAGTGGTAGTGACAGTGAGGACGGCCGCGGTGGTGATGATAGCCAGCGGTGATGTCGAGTTCAGTCGAGGCGGTTGGTCGCTCTAATCGGACCCATGGCTGGCCTCGGCGATGGTGCTAGGTAGGGGGGAAATGTCGGGGAGGTCGAGGGAGTGGTCGTCGATGTCACGGCGGTGGCGAATCGACAGGGGGAGTATTGCGGCTCGTGGTAGCGAGTCGGTGGCTAGGGTTGGTCGTGGCGACATGGAGACTACACGGCAAGATGAGGCGGCGTCGATCGGTTGCAGTGCGGTGTTGGCGATGGCGGCGGCGAACATAGGGGCGGTAGTGATGGGGTTTGGGGTGAGGAAGTGTCGGGAAGGAGAAGAAACACTCCGGTGGCAAACTCGTAAATAATTATTGACTCAATTCCTACTCGAGTCAAAATAATAACTACTCCTTAATAAATCCTAAAAAATCTTTAAAAGAATGGAAAATCACATAAAATATATTACACATCATAACACAGAATAACATGTTCTATAACTAATAACCCACTCAAACTGCCCTATAACGCGTCTTAATGCGTTATTCGGCCTAAAACTATTTCAACGATCAAATACATAAAAAGAAAAATATTGCATACATTCATATATTCGAATAACTCATTTCTCACCATCTTTTCGATGTTATCATCATATAGTTTAGGTATACTTGACTTACATCGCTCATAACTCACGTGTAAAACCCCGAAAATAATAATAATAATAATATATAATAATAATAATAATAATAATTAGACTATTTTATTTAAGGTTTTGTAAATCTTAAGAACGAACCATAAATATTGTTTAACTAAATTAATTCTTAAAAATTAATATTGACTTTTATCATATCGGTACAATGATATTTATGAATGATCTTAAACAAATTTTGTTTATTGAATTTTTGGGATTGGGAGTTGTGAGTGCGATTTAACATTCATTCACATTAAGTCAATAATAAGTTTTTGACTTTTCATTATCAAACTAATTATTGATATTTAATATAATTATTTGTGATTACGTTCTTTTATATAAAATTTAATATAGTAACTTCTTTGAATTCTTCACATATTAATAAAACTTAATATAGTGACTTCTTGATTTTTAGATATATTCTTCTATATAAAGGAGAGTTCTGTTAATGTTAAATGAAATATCCTTTGGATAGTTTGTGAGTACATTTGACTCACAAAGGGAAGGCTTTAGGATCGTGTGTCATAGTTGCGGGTTCCTCATCATAATACCAGGTCCATATAATTACTTGAAAGTTATATATTTTGATTTTGGAGTCTTCGTCGGCCTGTCCACATTCGATCACCATGCGCTAAGTATAACCGGGGTCAAAGAATTGGCTAAGTCTGACACAGGGCAGCACCCTCAAAATTCCTGAAAGATTAAATACCAGCCCCCATGCCGAAATGGGTGACAAGGCGCAGTGGCGCAAGACGGCTCATATGTACTTGTTATACCGAAAAGGTGAGTCAATGGCAAATATCGGTAACTACAGGCCGAGGGCCACGAAGCGTATGTGTACATACATGGGATTGTAGCTGGGTGGGTGGCCACCCTCCCAGGATATTAAGAGCTTAGCATAGGCTCATAATTACTAAAAGATGTAATTCAGATGTTGTGGAATATGTTAATTATTTCTTGTAATTATACGACTTAGTGTTTTTAACACTAACGCAAAATTGCTTCCACGGGTATTAGCATGGAAGGATGGGTAGAGTCAGGATAGCTGGAAGGACTCTATTATTGGAAAATTCTTTTCTTGAGATTGTTTGCATAGCAGTGGGATTTTGGTTCAGTTCATAGGGCTTAGATTATTCTGAGCATTTGTATATTAAATTTATTGTTACTGATTTATTTAAAAATCTTAAAAATTAATAGAAAATTAATTATGAGACACTTAGTTTCATATAGTAACACTTGGCTCGTAGCTCAGAACGGGCAAGTCGTTACATCACGGCTAGCCTCAACTCAGCATGCGGTTCATGAAACTGACTAGACTCGTACCGACGGTTGAACCGACTTGTAACACCCCAAATCCGGTTCACACTTGTGAACCGAACCGGCATGTTACAGGCCCCGGTTAGGTCCGCTAACCCGAACCTAACTCATGCGGATCCAATCTCGGCGTCTTAAGATGAAGATACGATCCCTCATGAATGAATAAATGTGCAAAATCCTAACATGGTACTACATGAATGACATGCAAATTCAAATTTCACACCATCACAATCACGAGAAAAATCGATGAAAATTCTAAAATAAAACTGACAGAGTCTCCCCTAAAAGTGCAATTAGGGTCCACCCTGTCAAAATAATATATACAAATATATATACATATATCAACAATTTCATTCACACATAATTCTAATATACTATATATTCATCATTGGACTTGGGCCACACTTCTGCTGCGCTCTCTGATCACATCTCACTTCTTGTCATCGTGTCTTAGCATCATCTCATTTCATTTAATCATATCACTGTCATGCCTCAAACATTTAATCATAGTCATTCACAAAATAATAACATAATAATACAATATTAAACATTCAGAAATCTAACATGTGTGTGCACAAGACCTCATTGCTCCTCCGTCCAAGCTGGCTCATCCATCTCGTGCTTATCACCTACATATATATAAGAAAAACGTCAGTAACAAGCGTTACTGGTCCGGAAAATAAAATAACTATAACAAACTGGCTATGAGAGCAAACTCTCATCTGAAAGAAAACATCATACTTCCACAAGAACACTCTGAAGGGCACTACTGAGGAGCCACTGGGCTGCAGACCCGGTAGCATCCCGAACTTACTGCTGCTGGTACTGTGCTACTCTCAGCACTTCTTTTTCAGTACTTCTCGTGAAACTTTATCCTAAGCCCTCTCCTTACCTCCATATTTCTCCTGGCCTTGAGCACGAAGGCCGAGTACTCTCAGGCAGTCGCCTTTAGTACCCTTTGAACCACAAGTCCGGACATGCGCTGTACTAAACAGTACCCGTAAACCTCCACGTTCTCCGGGTGTGAGGAACTCAAACGCGGAGTTGTCAGGATCCCTCGGGAATGGAACAGTCCGCTGGCACTAATCCAGAGCCCGCTTTGACTGTCACGGCATCCTCTGCATGGTACGTGCAGTCGGTTTCTCCATCTCTCGTCTCACTGAAAACTCGATAAAACTATATATATAGGCCTGGGAAGGGATTCATATAATAGGCCCGAAGGCAACTTGTGGTGGATCTTGTTTTCGAAATCATCCTCGAGGGATCTCATCCTCGAGGGGTTATTAATCCGGAAAATATTCGGTTAAATGACCCGAGTTAAGTGGGATCCAATAAAACACCACTTAACCCGTCCTGCAAATAATAACATAAACATACAATAGAAAAGCGTAAAACAAGACGAGTCCTAAACGGACCTGGTAGAAGCTCCAAGCGTGGCATCGCGCCTAGGCGGCGAGCTCCTATTCCGTACCTACACATCAAAACTAAATACTAACGCCCGCTAACTACATGATGCATCAAACTCAATAAATATCAATCACAATCAATAATCATAAATATGAAAATAATTCTAACTCATCCTATTCCTACCAATTTTATTATATTTTCCTAAGCTACATTACTCGATTAGCATGCTCAACTCGATCTACCTCATTAGATCATTCACTATTCATTCTCAATTAATTGCATCATGCAATCATCACTACACTCATACTCATATATTTATCATGACAATTATTCAATTCTAGCATGGTATACTAACAATCATAATCAATTTTAAATAACTCAATCGGAGGTAATTATACCTCACGTAGTCGGCAATCGGCGACGGCTAGGGTTCCGTCGCGCGTCTCGGAGCTCAAATTCGGCGCTCATCGGCGTCCGAAGCTCGATCGGGCTCCACTGGGTGAGCCTTGCGGAAGATCCGGTGAATTCCGGCGAATTCCAGAATTTTCGATTTTCCGGCGGTTTTCCGGCGACTTCCGGCGGTTTTCCGGCGAAAATTGCCGGTGGTATCTACTAGCTGGATAGGGGTCATGTAGGGTACCATTGGAACCGGCTCGGCGAGCCCGACTCATCTATGACATCAGCGTGACCAATGGAGGCGGCGGCTCGCCGGAAAACGGCAAAACAGAGCCGCGGCGCAATCGGTGGCTAGATCCGGCCGGGATGGGCGGCGTTGGCCTCCGTTCCGGTCGGGGAGGGTCACTGGGTGGTCGCTGGTGCTGAGGCGGCCACCTGATCGTGGCGGCGACGGTCGCCGGCGGCGAAATCAACGACGCGCCCAAAAGTTAGCCGCGGCGCTATGCACGGCAAATCCGGCGTCACGGCGGCCCGATTGGGGCCGGACCTGGTCGGGGCAGCATGGCGACGCCGTGGCTGGGCTGGGCGGCGTCGAACGGCGGCCAGGCGGCGTCGGCCGTGGCGGCGGTGGCGCGCGAACAGGGGCGGCGCGATGGTGACGGTTTGGGCGTGGGGGAGAAAGGTCGGGGGTGGAGAAGAAGGGTTGGGTGGCAATTTCGTAAATAATACTTGACTCGTCTCCGGCTCGAGTCAAGTATAATAACCAGGTCGTATTAAATCCTAAAAAAATCCCTAAAAATCGGGAAAAATCCTGTAAAATCAATAACACCGAAACATCATAATTATATGCTCTAAAACTATCAACCCACCCAAAATGCCCGTAACGCGTCCTAATGCGGTAAACGGCCTAAAACTAATTCTACGATCCACTGTATATAAAAATAAATAAAAAAATCACTGGCATACTCTCATATATTCTGATAACTCATTCTGTTCTGCTGTGTTCATGACGTTATCATCATATACTTGGGTACGCATGACCCTCATAGCTCATACACGCGACCGGCGTCGGCTCGGTACACGTGTCCTGAAACTGACTCAACTCGAAAAATAACGGTCGACCCGACCGGTTCTGAATATAAAACCCTAACTCGAATCATGGGTTTTACAATCTTCCCTCCTTATAAAAATTTCGTCCTCGAAATTTTAACTCAAGGAGGTTCTGCTGAACTACTACCTGGAAGCTAGATACACACCTGTTGTATCCTCTACTCTTCGATTGCATATACATCCTCACTGACTGTAGTGGTGCCGACGTGACGTGATGCTGACCATCTCAAATATTCTGGATTCCATACTCCCTGTGTCTGTTCTGACATTATCACTATCCTTCTCTTCTGTTCTGATCCCTACTGCTAACTCGGCGGAAAACCCTAGGTCACCCCTAAGGGCCTACTAGGTTGGTCAAGCAGATGCTCTAGAGTATCGCAAGGTTCTAATCTGGGTTATGTCTGGAAAACTACGCCGAGGGTAAGACCTACCTGCTAACATCTACCCATGTCCCTCTAGTCGTCATCTGTGAACAGTCACCTACATGTACTCGCAGGAACTCTACTCTAGGTCCTACAGTCACCTCAAGGCCTGCTATGAGTCTCCTGCTAAGTACGGTGGATACCCTAATGAGCTGCACGGCTCACTGTCGCCAGTCTAGGTCCAACTCTCAGGTGTCCCTATACAAGGAACTGGACCGCTCACTTGGTTCTAGTTGACTCGGTCCTGAGTCATGTATCTCACTCTGTTCCATAAGAGAACAAGGGTAGCTGCTATGACTCTAATGTATACTATGGCTCCGGTGACTATCTATATAACCACTAACTACTTCTGAAAGGAGGCGAGAACACCTGTACATACACAGCGTGTCTCAAGGAGTATGATAACATACTCTGTATGGGACTGTGGAGTCTGCATCTGGTCTGTGGCATGTGCTCTGTGCTCTGTGCTCTGTGCTCTGGTCAATGTATACTCATCTCAATCCTCTGAATAAACTGATGGTAAAACTGCTACAAAAGGGTGAGTGGAAATCCTCAAGTGAAAACTCCACTCTGTCTGATATCTCTGGGTTATAAGAAGGGAGGCTGAATCTCATGGAAATCTAGTCTCACTACTCAAGAGCTCTCAATAAGTGGTATCTCGTCCTCACATGTGGTATCTGACGCTAGGTAAACGGGGAATCCTGGGACCTGTGGGTTATGGGCTCACACTCTTCCGCTGCGCAACTCTTATCTATGGTAAGGTTAAGGTCTCATGCAAATAGTAGGGGAGATAAAATCCCTATGTAACATGTTGGGTGGCCAAAATCTTGGTAGGTCTGTGGACTTGTCTCTAAGATCACCATGATTTACTATGCCACAGGTGATCAGTCTGTGGAACAGTCAATCAATGACAAATCTCAGAAACGGCTCCTAAGTGGCTCTAGTTCAATCAGCTAACAGTAGGCACATATTTCTCGATACTGTACTAGTCACGCACTTCTAAACGGGCGGGGTTCAAACGACCCAAAGAACCACTGTCTCTCCTCAAGTCTACGGGGACTCATAATGAGGTTCGACACATGTCTCGTCCGCTCTTCAGTGGTGTGTGACCTGCCGTCCCGTACCGATTTGTAGTACTAATCTTGACTCATATGACTACTACCGCTGTGGTAGACTCTCAAGCAAAGCTATCAATGAAGATGAGCATACACTGATATACTCCATCTGGTCCACTCTCATGTTGGGGTGAAATCCTCATTGGAAGATCGATCTGCAACATCTACCTGTACTGTAAAACCTAATGAGTACCATGATGGTACCTCTATATTCGGGCAAGGCTCAATCCTATAGTTCAAAGTGAGAACCTAATCGTGCTGGCGAAACACAAGGAAATCAATATCTCTCTGAAAGACCCTTCCTCACTAACCCTCTATCCATGCCCAATACTCTAATACAAGCCTAATTCCTATCACTAGTTGGCCCATCACTAAATGGGTTCAACAGCGTGTTTGACTATCTACTAACCATCTGATCTATGCTGATTGTGGCCTATGGATATATTATCATACAATCTGCACAATCCGATCATTATGACCGTCCCATCTGAAGGTCATACGGTCATGTTCCCTGACTCTGTCCAAGCGCATCCCTATGAGAGTATCACTAATAGTGCCTGATGGGGTCATCTTGCAATACTCATCTGACCACAGGGTGTCAGGTCAAGACACTAATTGCAAGAGAGCTTGTGAAGTCGGATCCTATGCCATCTCATCAAAATAACCTTACTTTTCCTAACTCTTCTCTGTTCTGCCAATTTCCATTGTATTTATATCTTGTTCCTCAAGTTCTAGCCCTACTAAGATCTAACTAATCTACTCGGTCGGCGGATGAGCAATACACGGACGGCGGTAGTGCATCTTCGGTCGGTGGTAGTGCATCTCGGACGGCGGTTGTGCACCGTGGCGGTGGTTGTGTGACTCGGTCGGTGGTCGTGCAATTCGGTCGGCGGTTGTGCAATTCGGTCGGCGGTTGTGCAACTCGGTCGGCGGTTGCGCACTCGGTCGGCGGTTGTGCACTCGGTCGGCGGTTGTGCACTCGGTCGGCGGTTGTGCAACTCTGTCGGTGACAATTCTATCTAGTACTGAAATTCTAATCTTGATCATATACATCGTAATCCACTCTACTATCTCTTACATATCTTGGTTGTTCACAACTAGGCTCAAGTTGTCTAACCATACGTGTCTGATCCAGAGGGGTTTGGATCATGTGCTGACACATATAATGGTAAACCTATGCTAAACCCCACTCTGATCTCCTGAAATTTAGAGTGGCTGCTTCTATCACTGCCGACTAGCCCTCAAACGGCAATCACTGATCTGGTGCCTTATCTTTGGTAGAATCTCGTCCAATGTCTGATCTCATAGGCACTGGTGGTCCTGGTCTTTTCCTTGTTATGTCCAAGCTTACGTCTCACTACTCATCCTCATTCACTACTATTTTCTAAAAGTTGTCCCTCTCAAGTTATCTACCCACTTCAAGCTCCTTCCCATTATACACACCACGTCCCCTGGAAATAGGACTAATGTGGTGACATACAAAAGATGGACACCTAGTCAACATCCAATTCATCCAAATCTCTTGTGCGATGGACAGAACTAGTGGGTCTCTAAACCCATCATGACAAGCCTGTCAGATTCCTGCTGACGGCTACTGGCATCCAAATCTGGTATAAGATGGGAACTTATACCCATTCTACCCCTACTAGCACTACACATACCTTGCTCACATCTAACTTACCAACTGTCTGATATCATCCCATAGAAATGACCTGTCAACTCAACTAAGGTCAGTTCCACATAATTCTGATCGAGTCCTGAATACACTGTTATCCAAATAACTTGTGAAGAAAATCTGCATGTAAAGAAAACATACGAAAACATACCTGCCAGCTGGACTTGGAGCAGTCTTTGCACACACATCACCTATAAAAATATCTTACATCTTAATCGGCCGAGAGTGGCTCTGATACCAATGTTGTAACACCCCAAATCCGGTCCACGCTCGTGAACCGAACCGGCATGTTACAGGCCCCGGTTAGGTCCGCTAACCCGAACCTAACTCATGCGGATCCAATCTCGGCGTCTTAAGATGAAGATACGATCCATCATGAATGAATAAATGTGCAAAATCCTAACATGGTACTACATGAATGACATGCAAATTCAAATTTCACACCATCACAATCACGAGAAAAATCGATGAAAATTCTAAAATAAAACTGACAGAGTCTCCCCTAAAAGTGCAATTAGGGTCCACCCTGTCAAAATAATACATACCAAATATATATACATATATCAACAATTTCATTCACACATAATTTAATATACTGTATATTCATCATAGGACTTGGGCCACACTTCTGCTGCGCTCTCTGATCACATCTCACCTCTTATCATCATGTCTTAGCATCATCTCATTTCATTTAATCATATCCTATCATGCCTCAAACATTTAATCATAGCATTCACAAAATAATAACATAATAATACAATATTAAACATTCAGAAATCTAACATGTGTGTGCACAAGACCTCATTGCTCCTCCGTCCAAGCTGGCTCATCCATCTCGTGCTTATCACCTACATATATATAAGAAAAACGTCAGTAACAAGCGTTACTGGTCCGGAAAATAAAATAACTATAACAAACTGGCTATGAGAGCAAACTCTCATCTGAAAGAAAACATATACTTCCTCAAGAACACTCTGAAGGGCACTACTGAGGAGCCACTGGGCTGCAGACCCGGTAGCATCCCGAACTTACTGCTGCTGGTACTGTGCTACTCTCAGCACTTCTTTTTCAGTACTTCTCGTGAAACTTTATCCTAAGCCCTCTCCTTACCTCCATATTTCTCCTGGCCTTGAGCACGAAGGCCGAGTACTCTCAGGCAGTCGCCTTTAGTACCCTTTGAACCACAAGTCCGGACATGCGCTGTACTAAACAGTACCCGTAAACCTCCACGTTCTCCGGGTGTGAGGAACTCAAACGCGGAGTTGTCAGGATCCCTCGGGAATGGAACAGTCCGCTGGCACTAATCCAGAGCCCGCTTTGACTGTCACGGCATCCTCTGCATGGTACGTGCAGTCGGTTTCTCCATCTCTCGTCTCACTGAAAACTCGATAAAACTATATATATAGGCCTGGGAAGGGATTCATATAATAGGCCCGAAGGCAACTTGTGGTGGATCTTGTTTTCGAAATCATCCTCGAGGGATCTCATCCTCGAGGGGTTATTAATCCGGAAAATATTCGGTTAAATGACCCGAGTTAAGTGGGATCCAATAAAACACCACTTAACCCGTCCTGCAAATAATAACATAAACATACAATAGAAAAGCGTAAAACAAGACGAGTCCTAAACGGACCTGGTAGAAGCTCCAAGCGTGTCATCGCGCCTAGGCGGCGAGCTCCTACTCCGTACCTACACATCAAAACTAAATACTAACGCCCGCTAACTACATGATGCATCAAACTCAATAAATATCAATCACAATCAATAATCATAAATATGAAAATAATTCTAACTCATCCTATTCCTACCAATTTTATTATATTTTCCTAAGCTACATTACTCGATTAGCATGCTCAACTCGATCTACCTCATTAGATCATTCACTATTCATTCTCAATTAATTGCATCATGCAATCATCACTACACTCATACTCATATATTTATCATGACAATTATTCAATTCTAGCATGGTATACTAACAATCATAATCAATTTTAAATAACTCAATCGGAGGTAATTATACCTCACGTAGTCGGCAATCGGCGACGGCTAGGGTTCCGTCGCGCGTCTCGGAGCTCAAATTCGGCGCTCATCGGCGTCCGAAGCTCGATCGGGCTCCACTGGGTGAGCCTTGCGGAAGATCCGGTGAATTCCGGCGAATTCCAGAATTTTCGATTTTCCGGCGGTTTTCCGGCGACTTCCGGCGGTTTTCCGGCGAAAATTGCCGGTGGTATCTACTAGCTGGATAGGGGTCATGTAGGGTACCATTGGAACCGGCTCGGCGAGCCCGACTCATCTATGACATCAGCGTGACCAATGGAGGCGGCGGCTCGCCGGAAAACGGCAAAACAGAGCCGCGGCGCAATCGGTGGCTAGATCCGGCCGGGATGGGCGGCGTTGGCCTCCGTTCCGGTCGGGGAGGGTCACTGGGTGGTCGCTGGTGCTGAGGCGGCCACCTGATCGTGGCGGCGACGGTCGCCGGCGGCGAAATCAACGACGCGCCCAAAAGTTAGCCGCGGCGCTATGCACGGCAAATCCGGCGTCACGGCGGCCCGATTGGGGCCGGACCTGGTCGGGGCAGCATGGCGACGCCGTGGCTGGGCTGGGCGGCGTCGAACGGCGGCCAGGCGGCGTCGGCCGTGGCGGCGGTGGCGCGCGAACAGGGGCGGCGCGATGGTGACGGTTTGGGCGTGGGGGAGAAAGGTCGGGGGTGGAGAAGAAGGGTTGGGTGGCAATTTCGTAAATAATACTTGACTCGTCTCCGGCTCGAGTCAAGTATAATAACCAGGTCGTATTAAATCCTAAAAAAATCCCTAAAAATCGGGAAAAATCCTGTAAAATCAATAACACCGAAACATCATAATTATATGCTCTAAAACTATCAACCCACCCAAAATGCCCGTAACGCGTCCTAATGCGGTAAACGGCCTAAAACTAATTCTACGATCCACTGTATATAAAAATAAATAAAAAAATCACTGGCATACTCTCATATATTCTGATAACTCATTCTGTTCTGCTGTGTTCATGACGTTATCATCATATACTTGGGTACGCATGACCCTCATAGCTCATACACGCGACCGGCGTCGGCTCGGTACACGTGTCCTGAAACTGACTCAACTCGAAAAATAACGGTCGACCCGACCGGTTCTGAATATAAAACCCTAACTCGAATCATGGGTTTTACATGACTAGTTTGTGGTAGTAAAACTCTGACTCAAGTCACAGGTTTTACAACCTTCCCTCCTTAGAAAAATTTCGTCCTCGAAATTTTAACCAAGGAAGTTTCAAATTCATCCATAATCTCAAAAAGAAATCTCTAGAAAGATACTTGGTTCTGAAGCTAATTGCTTGAATATTGCCAGGTATCACTTCTTCCATAGTTGCAAAAATCAGAATCGGGGTCTACATCGGTTTCTGATGGAGTCATAGAATCGGATAGAATTGGTGTAAATCTATCAAGAATCGGTTCAGTTGAATCGGTCCAAATCGGTCATATACAAAAATTTGACAACTCATAACATAAATACATAAAATAAATAATTACATAATTTCTCAACACAAATACACAAGTTTATAGTTTAATACAAGCACAAAAGATAAACAATATTTATCATCATAAGACTAAAATTCTCATAAGTGTAACGTTTGATATATCGTCATTTGTTCTCTATCAAATAATAATGGCAAATTATCAATACAAGTCCACAAAAGCAAGGTTTAGCATAATTTACACATTGAATACTACATCATCCAATTCATTATCTGAAGCATCTTCGGAGTCTGAATCACTATCACCAATAGGAAGAGTAGAACTCTCGCCCGCATCAACACGATACCCCTACGTAAAAGGAGGCATAGAACTGCCACTCATATGAAGTCCTTCAAGTATAGGAGGCATAAACAAATTTTGTTGTGAGTCAATAGATACACCAATTTTAACATTAAGTCCACTAGAAAGAGGAGGCAAAGAAAAACCATCAGACATAGTAGAACACAATCCAATTATGCAGTGGCATTGGTTGTTCCTTCATGTGTTGTAGTTTTCAATGTGCTGCCACTTTTATTTGCTACAAAGGCCTCTTTGTCTTCATCATTACTCTTGTCAACATTGGTACCAAAGAAACCATCCTACATAGAAAAAAATCATACCCTATTTATTTCAATTCTAAAAAAAGTCATAGATAAAATCTTCAATGTGTTGTAAGCTTTATTTAAACTTACCGATGGTGATTGGTTGTCCCATTCTCCAACTCACTCATCTAGTGAGTCTTCTACTACCAAATGTTTACTAACTACATCATATTTATGCCTCCATCTCAACTCTTTTTCTTTTACTCACATGTTGTAATGAACATATACAAGATCACTTACTCTCTTCCTTGCAAGTCGATTTTTTTGTGGTATGTACTTGGTCAAAAGTGTTCCAATCATGTTCACAACCTAATGATGAGGAAGCTTGACTAAGTATTCTCATAGTTGTCGTTTGTAGTTCAGGGCAGCTTATACCATGTTGCTCCCACCATGATGGTGCATTTGACAAGTTGATTGACTTATAAACTTGCTATAAAAATGAAATGTGGATAAAGGTGGATTTCACTTGAATGAATGACATTCCTAATGGTAATTGCAAGAGAATGTCCAAAATCTCCTTTTGCAGGTACAAAATCAAACCACTTAAAAATATTAAAACAAAATTATTAATCATATTTAGTTATACATAAACATTTATATGTAAAAATTAAACATAATAGTATCTTGACCTGCAAAGATGCCATGGATCGAGTTACCTCATCAAGTTCCACATGACAAATGACATCATTGAATGCATGATATACCTCAATTGGCTACAAAATTATACAAAGTCAAATACAAAAAATATAAAATTATTAAAAAATTCATAAAGGTACATAAGTCAAATGAGAACATACAATGGTAGATTTAGAGCGATAACGAGTTTGAGGATTAAGTATATATGCTGCAGCATGAAGAGGATGACAAAATTGATTCGCCCATCTCTTAGTAATGATATCAACAAGTAACTTGTATTGTTCTACTTTCATGCCATGGACTATTTTTATTTCTTCTATAGTCTTTTGCATTTTATAAACAAATGGCATTAAAGGTCTTTCATCACTATCCACCAATCTAAAAAATTAAACAATTAGCTCAGCTGTTTTATGCACAAATTCCATCTTCTACCAAAAATTTGCACTTAACACAACGTTTTCAGTCGCTATTCCATCCTCTTCTTTTGCATACAAAGGATGGATCAATGCCTTTTATATCTGCTATAGTCCAAGCAATAGCTGACATGTGATCCTTTAGTATTCTAATCAGCTTCTCTTCCTGCAACATAGTTAGCTCTGAAGAAATAATAACAGGAAGAGTATCATTAGGCCCTAAAGAAGTATACTTGAGATGTTTTGAAAGTTGTTTTTACTCCAAAATAGGTGGTACTTCAATTGATGGCAGCAATTTGTGGAATGGTAGATCTAAAGGTTCCACAACTCTAAATCTTCTAGGCAAGATCGGTTGCGAATCTAATACTTGAACCATTTCTTCCACATCAATATCTTCTTCACAAAGAGAATTTATGGCTTTATGCAATGAATCGCTCAACTGATCCCCTTTGTACATTATTTTATCACTTAGTTCAATTCTAGAACAATCATATGTTGCATCCAGGCAATTCATGGATTTAAAAATGTTGTATGTGACATAATCATTGTTTACCCTAAGCGTAAGTTTTCGCAGCGGCTACGTTGATCAGTGTTCTCCCGTTGCCAAGAAACCTGTAAAGACTCGGAAATAATATATATATATACATATATATATATATATAATAATAATAATAATAATAATAATAATAACATTCGACACGGTGGGATCGAAGGTGGGAAAAAAATTTCGTTAGCTGGTTAAGTATGAATTACCCGGTTAATTGAAAAGTAATTTCTAACCGGACGATTCTAGTTGAATCGGTCGAGTCGACCACATTATTTACCCATCTAACCATTTAAGTTGAATTATTTATCCATTTAACCATTTAAGTGAACCATACCATGTACCCATTTAAGAGGTTAACTGAAATGGTTAAGTGAACCGTGTTGATTACCCAATTACCCGGTTAAAGGAATTACGGTGAAAGGGTGTTTCCACATACCCTAGCCGTCATTTCATTCTTTATAAAAGGAGAAAGGGAGGGCGTCATCTACATCTTTCTCCTCCTTGGACAGACGCTGGTTTTCCTCCTTCGCTCGGGTAATTTCTTTTCCTTTCTTTTTCTTTTGTTGCATGCATACACATGTTGCATAAATCATAAACATGATAAACATAAGAATCAAATGAGAAATCAACAAGGGAAGAAGAAAACCAGGAGGACGTCCTGCTGTTTTTGCAGCAGCAACAACACCATCTTCCATCCTTGTGAGTTGGGTTGACGTGCTGGAAGTAGGGAGTGCTCCCAGCGGTGCTGCTGGCCGGACGGAGTCGCCTTGGGTGGCCGAGTCAGACCGTCGGGGAGGGATGTAAATCAGGAACGTGAAGGGAGACCAGGTTGGTGTTGATTGGGTGGTGTTGCTGGCCAGACGTGGATCCGCCATGGAAAGGGCAGACTGGTCGTCACTTGGGGTGGTGCTGGTTGTCACCTTGATGGGGCAGGACATGGTCGCCATGGCTGCTGGTCGGCCACCATGAATGGTGAAATTAAGGTCCCCATGTAGGGTGTAGTCCGAGTTCCATGAGATAGCAGCGGATAAAGGTTGGATCTTTGGGGTTTTTCCAATCAGATTAGTGGGGTAGATAGAAGATGGGGTCTGAAATTGGGTGGAAGGAAAGAAGACGTGCTGGTCGGGTGCTGTTTATGTGGCTGACTAGAGTAGTCGCCATGGGTCTGGTCGGGTGCTGTTTATGTGGCCGACTAGGGTAGCGTTGCCATGGGTCATGGGCTGATTATGTGACCGACATGGAGTCACCATGGTCAGGTCGGGGATGCTGATTGGGTGGCCGGAATGGGGTCGCCAAGGACTGGTTGAGGGTTGCCATGTGGTGGCCAAGTTGGAGACGCCATAGCAGCAAATGGAGGCCGCCACGTTACTGGTTGGTCGCCATGCATGGTGAAAATACCGGCTTTCATAGGTTGACTACAATAAAGCTGGGAGCTTTGGGGTCGTTAAATGAATTGTTAAAGTAGAATGGCAACCAGGTAAATATGGGAGAACTCGATGCGGTTGAGTTAGAATATAAGGTAAATACAAAAGACTTAAGTATGAGACATGTTAATAATTAAATTATCAATTAGATAATGGGGATTTGGATGGGGATAATTAATAATTAATTATCATTAGAATTGCTGAAAATTTAATAAGAAATGAAGACTAACATGAACTAATTACATCATTTTAAATTGATAGTATATTAGTCATGTAGTTGCATGTAGGTTCATGCAAAATAAAATTATACTAATGTATAATTTTATGCCCTTATTCAGATTAGGGTTAACGGATCATAGTCAGACGAAATCACAAGTCAGGTAAGTATAATAGGTAGAACATCGTATTTTCCTTGTTAGTAGCCTAGGTCGGCCTGAGCCCAGATTCGACCACCATGCACCGAGTGCAACCGGGGTCAAAGAATTGACTCAGTCCGACACTGGGTCGTATTATGTGCGTGACATTTTGTAATGCATCGACATTGTTTTGGAGTAGTGATAGCCACCCCATAAAAAGGCTACGGCCGGGGTGAGTGAGGCACAGCGATTCCTCCATCGCACTGGAGTGCAGTGATAGCCGCCCCATAAAAAGGCTACGGCTGGGGTGTGCGAGGCACTGGCACTGGAGTGCAGTGATAGCCGCCCCATAAAAAGGCTACGGCTGGGGTGTGCTGAGGCACTGGCACTAGATTTGGCAGTGAGAGCTTCCCCACAAACGGGGCATAGCAATCACCTGAGTGCAGTGATAGCCTCACCATAAAAAGGCTACGGCCGGGGTGTGAAAGGCACTGGCACTGGAGTGCAGTGATAGCCTCCCCATAAAAAGGCTACGGCCGGGGTGTGCGAGGCACTGGCACTAGAATTGGTAGTGAGAGCTTCCCCACAAACGGGGCATAGCAATCACCTGAGTGCAGTGATAGCTACCCCACAAAAAGGCTACGGCCGGGGTGTGCGAGGCACTGGCACTGGAGACGGTAGTGGTAGCCTCCCCACAAAAAGGCTACGGCCGGGGTGTGCGGATCACAGCGGATACCTCCTCCGCATTGTTCTGGAGTATAGCGGAATCGCTCCACCGCATATTAAAATAAACATAAGGAAATAGTGGAATGTACTTGTTTTGTTTTATCTATTATACTACTTAGTGTTGTAATCACTAACGCGGAATTTCCTCCGCAGGTGTGCAGATACGAGATTAGGTGATTGACATCCAGAGTATGGAGCAAAATAAATATGAGGACTCCTTTTTTTTAATTGAGAAATAAGTGTGGCTGCTGGGAAACGGTCCAAGACTGTGGGATCTTTATATATGTTATTATTTATATGTTTTGTTAAATAAAAATGTTAGACATAATTACTTAATTATGAGTAACACCTAGCCAGTTAGGCCCACAATATCGTGAAAAATGGCGGGTCGTTACATCAGTGATGCGTCTCGGTTGGGTTTAGGATGCGTCCTTATGCAAGATGGTAAGGTGGTGGCTTACGCCTCTTGTAACGACCCAGCCATTTTTAACAATATTGTGGGCCTTGTTGGCCAGGTGTTACCAAAATAAAACTACTAAATGCCGAGTAATAAGTAATAAAAAAATGGTTCCCACAGTCTTAGACCATTTCCCATAGCCACATTTATAACTCAAAACAAAATAAAAAAAAGTCTCATTTATTACCCATTCTCCTAACCTGACTATACTGTTATACTTTTATTCTACCTTATTTGAGCTGAAATCAAACAATCTTGATTGGCCTACATACCCATAACAGGATCAAGCTCGATGTAGTTCTATTGGCTGATGGGTCAGTCCACCGTGCCACTATAAAATATTGGGCCGATGGGTCAGTCCATTGTGCCCCCTTATTGGCCGATGGGTTCATTCCATCGTACCCCCTATTATGTTGGGCCAATGAGTCCATTCCACCGTACCCCCTATTGGCCAATGTTTATTTATGGACTGTCAGTTCCATTCTGACATGTCCATTATTAGATTTTGAACAGTGCGGTAAAAAAAAAGGGTTTCTTGAAACTAGTCAAACGTGAATTTCATATCTGCCATCAAATTTGCAACCATACAATATCTCAACACCCAAAGACCTATTGCAATTTATACCAAAAAGTTCTGGCAACTTAGCAAGGTATTTCTAATGAATTTATGCGTTGCAACCATGCATGTAAGAGTTCTAATGGAAAAGAAACTAAGAAGAAGTATGAAATACTTACACCACAATGGAAAGGCACTGGAGAGGAGGCAAGAAGGAGTGGACTCCTTTTCTCCCTAACCCCTTCCTCCTATATATATATGCTTCAACGAGTTCCTCAATTAAATTCTCACATCTATTCATGTATAGGTATTCCCTCTAGGTTGGGTTCGTCTTCCCTAATGCCAGAGTTTGGCCTTACGTCTTCTCTAAGGTTAGGGTTTGGCTTTACGTTGAACCGTGACCGGTCTACTTGATAACCAACCATATCCATTCATCGAAAATAATATTTCATAATACTTAGGTTCAAGTCTTGAAATAAAAAAATTTTCACATATTTTCACGGTTCTTACAATCTCCCCAACTTAGAAATATTTCGTCCCCGAAATATTATAACATCAACAGGATGATCATGATTAACTATATCTTCGGAACCTCAGGTTGCTCTTGTTGTTGCTTCGGAGGCTGACGACACTCATTTTGCAGGTGTCCCGTCCTTCCACAATTGTAGCACCGACGGGGCTCACTGCATAACCCTGAATGCATCTTGTTGCAATTTTTACATAGTCGACACGAAATCTCCTGAAACTTCCTTTTGCGGTTCCCATCGACATTCCGTTATGTTCAAAAAAAAAATTTTTTTTCTTCAATGATTACTTAGGTTTGTTAGTGAGTCCACTAATTCACTAATGACATACCCCATTGGAGAAAGATAAATATTGGACTCTTCAACAAGGTACTTGAGTCATAAGATGTGAGCTTTTGGGAAACCTTGCTCTGATACCACCTGTAACGACCCGGCCATTTTTAACAATATTGTGGGCCTTGTTGGCCAGGTGTTACCAAAATAAAACTACTAAATGCCGAGTAATAAGTTATAAAATAATGGTTCCCACAGTCTTAGACCATTTCCCATAGCCACATTTATAACTCAAAACAAAATAAAAAGAAGTCCCATTTATTACCCATTCTCCTAACCTGACTATCCTATCATACTTTTATTCTACCTTATTTGAGCTGAAATCAAACAATCTTGATTGGCCTACATACCCATGTCGGGATCAAGCTCGATGTAGTTCTATTGGCTGATGGGTTAGTCCACCGTGCCACTATAAAATATTGGGCCGATGGGTCAGTCCATCGTGCCCCCTTATTGGCCGATTGGTTCATTCCATCGTACCCCCTATCATGTTGGTAGTTCTATTGGCTGATGGGTTAGTCCACCGTGCCACTATAACAGTATTGGGCCGATGGGTCAGTCCATCGTGCCCCCTTTATTGGCCGATTGGTTGCCACTATAAAATATTGGGCCGATGGGTCAGTCCATCGTGCCCCCTATTATGTTGGGTTGCCGACTCATAAAATATTGGCCTAATGGGTCAGTCCATCGTGCCCCCTATTATGTTGGGTTGCCCCTATAAAATATTGGGCCGATAGGTCCAGTCCATCGTGCCACTATAAAATATTGGGCCGATGAGTCAGTCCATCGCGCCACTATGAAAATATTGGGCCGATGTTTATTCATGGACTGTCCGTTCCATTTTGACATGTCCATTATTAGATTTTGAACAGAGCGGCTAAAAAGTCAAACATGAATTTCTTGAAACTAGTCAAACGTGAATTTCATATCTACTATCTAATTTGCAACCATACAATATCTCAACACCCAAAGACCTATTGCAATTTATACCAAAAAGTTCCAGCAACTTAGCAAGGTATTTCTAATGAATTTATGCGTTGCAACCATGCATGTAAGAGTTCTAATGGAAAAGAAACTAAAAGAAGTATGAAATACTTACACCACAATGGAAAGGCACTGGAGAGGAGGCAAGACTGGACTCCCTTCTCCCTAACCCCCTCCTCCTATATATATATGCTTCAACGAGTTCCTCAATTAACTTCTCACATCCATTCATGTATAGGTATTCTCTAGGTTGGGTTCGTCTTCCCTAATGCCAGAGTTTGGCCTTACGTCTTCTCTAAGGTTAGGGTTTGGCTTTACGTTGAACCGTGACATGTCTACTTGATAACCAACCATATCCATTCATCGAAAATAATATCTCATAATACTTAGATTCAAGTCTTGAAATAAAAATTTTCACATATTTTCACGTTCACATATTTTCACGGTTCTTACATTGGTAGGTAGCAATATCTTTGATTCCTAACCGTCTACTTGAAAATAGACAAAAGGCATAAGATATAATGCTAAATACCTAAGTCACATAAAGCATTACAATGAACATTTCCTCCAATTGAACATGAAATCACAAATTTTCCCGGGTCTTTTATCTTAGGAGGTAGTTTTCTTTGGAGGACAGCACTACATTCCTCTGTCATGGCTACAACTTCATTGTCATATACTCTCCTTTTCTTTGCTAGAATATCCTTCAAGTATTTTACATAACTAGGCATCTGTTCAAGTGCTTCAGCAAAAGGTATGTTAATTTGTAATTTCTTAAATATATCAAGAAATTTTTTGAAATATTTTTCATCACTTTGTTTCCTCAATCTAGAAGGAAATGGTACCTTTTCTTCGACCTCATCTATAAGTACTTCATCTTTTTCTTTCCCTTTGCTTCCGAGTAAGCTAACCAATGTATTGGGTTCACGTTCGTTGCTTGGCTTATCATCTTTTCCCTAACTTCATTGGGTTGAACTGGTTCTTGTAAAGTAATACCACTCCGGGTTGTTATAGCTTTGCAATGCTCTTGACCATCATTCCTTGGTTGTTCTGGTTGGCTAGGAAGTACACCCTTGGGTCGCTCACTTGGTTCCTTGTTTAATTGCACCATAACTTGTTGCATAAACTGTTGTTGTTGTTGTTGCTGATTCTGCATAAATTGTTGCATAGTTTGTTGCATGGAATTGAACATTTGGATCAAATCCGGTTGTTGTGTTGTTGAAAAGAAAGTGAAGGAGGTCGAGAATGCTGTGATGGTGGTGGTGGATTAGTGGGAACAGCAGCCGGTTGTGGAGAATTATTCCATGAAAAGTTGGGGTTATTGCGCTAGCCCGCATTGTAGGTGTTGGAATAGGGATTGTTGTTCCTATTAAAGTTGCCTACATAGTTAACTTGATCTGTTGTACATTGACCTGTAGAATGTCCTTGTCCACACCATTCACACCTTGGCTCCACAGCCTTAACATGTCCCTGCATATTAAGATTTTGAACTTGATTAGTTAAAGCACTGACCTGAGCAGATAAAGCAGTAAGTGCATCTAATTCTAAAACTCCGGTAGTCCTCCTTGGATGCCTTTCTTGTGTGGCATGATGGTTGCTAGGAACCATTAATTCTAGCAATTGGAAAGCTTCATGTGGGCTCTTCCTAAGAAATGATCCATTGGCCGCCGCATCAACTATGTTCTTTGTTTGCCCCAACAACCCGTTATAGAAAGTTTGGAGTTGCATCCATCTTTCTATACCATGGTTGGGACACTTTTTTAACAATTCTTTATATCTTTCCCATGCCTCAAAGAGAGACTCACCATCAAACTGCAAAAAAGATAAAATTTCATTACGTAATCTAGCAGTTTTAGAAGGTGGAAAATATTTTAACAAAAATTTTTCAGATAATTCATCCCAAGTGGTTATTGAATCTAATGATGACAACCATTCTTTCGCACTTCCTATTAATGAGAATGGAAATAAGCGAAGGCGGAGAGCGTCATCAGAGACACCAGGTTGCTTATACATATCACAAACCGATAGGAAATCCATGATATGCCTATTAGGATTTTCAGTAGGCAATCCACTAAATTGTCCTATGGTTTGTAACATGTTAAATAAAACTGGTTTAAGCTCGAAGTGGGTCGCATCCACCGGTGGTGCAATAATACTAGGTTGTAACCCTCTTGCAAGAGGTACAACCCAATCTTGGATTGCCCTATTGTCATCATTAGCTACTGCTACAATCGGTGGAAGTGGAGGCATTTGTTGTTGTTGTGGGTCCATGGCTTCTTCTTCTATGGCTTCTTGTGCTCTTCTTCCAGCGGCACGCAAGTTTCTCAAAGTCCTTTCAATCTCTGGATCATAAGAAAACAAGGGTGACCGCACTAATCGATGCATAAACAAATGATAACAAATAAATGATAGCAAGGAAGAAGACAATGATATAGTTTTTCTTTTTTTTAAATCAGACACTAAAATCTAAAGATAAAAGAAAACTCTCAAAATTCTAATCCTAAATTAACTTAAGAAAATTCGATCTCCCCGGCAACGGCGCCAAAAACTTGTTAGAATATTTTCAATAACATGCAAGTATACACGGTCGAAACAAGTAATATAATGATAAATTCGAGTATCGTTCCCACAGAGAGATGAATTTCCTTAAATTAATTAAAGAAAATAAAATTAAGAACAAAACAAAAATAATTGACTTAACTAAATCTAAATAATAACTTTAAATTAAAGAGCGAAGTTAAAATTATAAAACTCGTTCTAGAGTCGAATTTCCCTTAACATGAATTTAATCTTCATCAAATCTTACTCTTATCTTTTATTCCCTCGGATTGTCGATCTAGGATAATTATATGACATGGTGGCTCCCGCTCCTTCATGCTTCTATTATTTTGCCTCAATTTCTACCTCCCGGTGATAATTGATTAATCAACAAAATAATGCATTAAGAATTGCCTTACAATCGCATACGGTGTTGTGTATCTTCCGACCACAACGACAAACAAGTCAAAAGACTCGTCGTATGATGAATTATCAATGACTAATCTAATTAATTTCTCCCGAAATCTAATTAAACCTCATGATCTAAGAAATAGGTGATCAATCTATTCTTAGCATTTAGAATATGATAATTCAAACAATCCGATTGAATAAAAGAGTAAGAGCTTGAAATAAATTCAATTAAATCATGTTAAGTTCCATTCTTCTCTAGAACGAAATAAAAGACTACTCCATAATAAAAATAGAAAACAATATAAAGAAGAAACTAATTTTTATTATGAAAGAGAAAGAAATTACAAAAACTAAAACTACTACTTTCACTACACTCTGAAGCCAAGAGATGAGATATGATCAACAACAAATGACCACCCCTTTATATAGAAGTGGAGATACAAGAATTCGAAGAGGGTGTTCACAAATCGACGTAGTCTAATTAATTATAATGTCCCTTCAAGTTTCCAACTGTTCGACTCCATTGAACACCATAACATTGTAGCCATTGGGTGGGGCCAAGTGTCATGACCAATCAATTCCAAAGCTTAATTTATTCATCTTTTTCTGCATTAAAACATCAAAATTAAGCATATCTAATAAAATATTAATTAACTAAAAAATAAAGTAAAATATCACTTAATTAATAATGTTTATACCCGGGAAGTACAAAATTATATTAAAAATATGGGTAAATATTATATATTTTAAACACTTAACAATCTTCTGTATGGCAAATCTGGCATTGATAAATAAACATGCTTTCACAATAAAATAACTTACAAAAGCAGTTGATAAGATTATTGTAAACAATAGACAACCTGAAAAAGAAAACAGAACAAAGCAACTCTAGAAAATAGCGGACATAACAGTTATAAATCCTCAACTCTATTATATAGTTGGCTATGAATATGTGAAGTTCTACTTAGTTCAAACTGAAGTCCTATAATTTACCTTCATATGAACTATAATAATAAAATTAAAAATATATGGTTCAATTTCACAAAAAAATTATTTATACACTAAGTTAACAAAATGTAGTTTAATTTCAACATAATGTGTCACGAATAAAAAGTTTCACCTAATAGACGTGATAACCAACTATACAAAAAGAAAAACAGTTTGGGGAGTGCTTTAATAGTCTACATCATATTCTTCCATGTTTCTTGCCCTTCAATCTCCTCATGTAGTATGGAAGTGGTTTTATGAGCTCCCTCCCCGACCAAATTTACATTCTTTTATGCCATCCTTCCTATGTCTAGCAGCTTCTCTCAATCTAATAAATATGTCATCGAAATTTGCTTATTTTATATTTGTGGATTTCATCCCTTACTATGATCTGCATTCCTCAACCTTCACAAGAGCTTATACTATTCTACTTATCTGTCTCCTTTTTAAAAACACCCTCATCGTCCAACATCTTTGCAACCAGCTCCATATTCAGTGATAAAAAAGATCTTTTTAAAAAAAAAGTAAGCTCATAATTCCATCGAACTCTAATTAGTTTATATAATATTTATATCATTTAACATTGAATACCAACAGGAAAGGTGAATATAAGGCTTAAAGTGAACATTGATGTACCAAAATAAATATCATACCTGCATATAAACCCAAATATAGTTTGAGATATAAATAAATAAATAACATATATATATAACAGTTCATAAATTGTGATAAAGGTGAATACATGTCTACCCATATTATTTGGGTAGTTCTAACCCATATCTATTTTCTAATTTCAAAGTGAATAATGTCACTAAAGGTCAACAAAGTCTCTTCAGATCAAAACATATACATGAAGGAAACTCGATATTTGAATAAACTCAGCAACAAAATACATTAATAAAAGATTGCATTAACAAAAAAAAACAACACAAGAAACAAAAAGAAGCCCCACACTCATATTCTCCAAAATCCACTATTTAAAAAAAAAACAAAGAAACTAATTATTTTGTTTCTTTTAATGATGGCTATTTTATCTTCATGTTCCATAATAGTTGACATGCATAAAAAATCAGCAATAATTTGGAAAAAAATAAATGATAGAAAAACACTACATCGATCCAATTCGGGCGATGGTGGTGGTGGTGTTCCAGAGGCACACGGGGGAGGGAGGGCGAGGCCGGAAGCAAAGGTGTCGGCCACAGAAGGAGGGCTAAGGCCCAAAGGGACGGTGGCGGAGGGAGGCCGAGGCACACGGGGAGCAGCGGAGGGAGGGGGCGACCCACACACGAGCGGCAGCAGAGGGAGGCTGAAGCATACGAGGGCGGCGGCGGAGGGAGGCTGAGACAGAAGGGGCGGCGACAGATAGGCGGAGGGAGGGGGAGGTAGTGATTTTAGGTTTTAAAATTTTCAATTCCACTTTTGCCCATCGTAAATAATTTATTCATTAAGATAACTAAATTATTTTTGTCATTTACCCACAAAAACCGATTCTCCCCGATTTACATCGATTTGAAATCAGTCGTGAATCGGTTGGAAACGGTCCAAATTGGCAGATTCAACGACTGATTTTTAACTAACCAATTCATCGATTTATTTCAATCGGATGAGTTCAGATCCGATTTAAATTGGCCGATTTTGAGTGGAATCGGCTGATTTTTGCAACCCAGAGCTTCTTCATCTCATCTTCGCATTCCCATGTAGATTCTTCAACTCCTCTTCGCGTCCACTGTACTACACACTATGGGAACTTCTTTTCTTCGTAGAGTCTTCACTTTGTGATCCACAATCCGAACTGCATCTTCCGAATAAGTTAGATCTAGTTGCACCTCTATCTCTCTGAAGCCAACAACATGAGAGTTGTCTGGATGGTATTTCTTCAACATCGACATATGGAAGACATTGTACACAGCTAATAAGTGAGGCGGCAATGCTAACCTGTACACTAGTGGTCCAATGCACTCAATCACGTCAAACAGGTTAATATATCGCAGACTGAGTTTCCCTCGTGTCCCGAATCTCGTGTTTCCCTTAGTCGGAGAGACCTTCAGGAGAACGTGATCTCCTAATGTGAAATGAACCTCACATCTGCACTGGTCAGCATATGTAAGAACCGTGAAAATATGTGAAAATTTTTATTTCAAGACTTGAACCTAAGTATTATGAAATATTATTTTCGATGAATGGATATGGTTGGTTATCAAGTAGACCAGTCACGATTCAACGTGAAGCCAAACCCTAACCTTAGAGAAGACGTAAGGCCAAACTCTGGCATTGGGGAAGACGAACCCAACCTAGAGAATACGAGTTCATGAACGGATGATGGGGTAAGAGAATTTAATAAAGGGACTCATTGAACCTAGGGAATACCTATACATGAATAGATGTGAGAATTTAATTGAGGAACTCGTATGAAGCATATATATATAGGAGGAGGGGGTTAGGGAGAAAAGGGCAGTCCACTCCTTCTTGCCTCCTCTCCGGTGCCTTTCCATTGTGATGTAAGTATTTCATACTTCTTCTTAGTTTCTTTTCCATTAGAACTCTTACATGCATGGTTGCAACTCATAAATTCATTAGAAATACCTTGCTAAGTTGCTGGAACTTTTGGTATAAATTGCAATAGGTCTTTGGGTGTTGAGATATTGTATGGTTGCAAATTAGATGGCAGATATGAAATTCACATTTGACTAGTTTCAAGAAACCCTATTTTTTAGCCGCACTGTTCAAAATCTAATAATGGACATGTCAGAATGGAACGGACAGTCCATAAATAAATATCGGCCAATAGGGGGTACGATGGAATGGACCCATCGGCTCAACCTAATACAGTCGGTCAATAGGGGTACGATGGAATGGACCCATCGGCTCAACCTAATACAGTGGTACGGTGGAATGGACCCATCAGCTCAACCTAATACAGTGGTTAGGTGGAATGGACCCATCGGCCAATAGGGGTACGATGGAATGGACCCATCGGCTCAACCTAATAAGTGGTACGGTGGAATGGACCCATCGGCCAATAGGGGGTACGGTGGAATGGACCCATCGGCCAATAGGGGGTACGGTGGAATGAATCCATCGGCTCAACCTAATACAGTGGTACGGTGGAATTGGCCCATCGGCCAATAGGGGGTACGGTGGAATGGACCCATCGGCCCAACATAATAGGGGGTATGATGGAATGAACCAATCAGCCAATAAGGGGGCACGATGGACTGACCCATCGGCCCAATATTTTATAGTGGCACGGTGGACTAACCCATCAGCCAAATAGGAACTACATCGAGCTTGATCCCGACATGGGTATGTAGGCCAATCAAGATTGTTTGATTTCAGCTCAAATAAGGTAGAATAAAAGTATGATAGGATAGTCAGGTTAGGAGAATGGGTAATAAATGGGACTTCTTTTTATTTTGTTTTGAGTTATAAATGTGGCTATGGGAAATGGTCTAAGACTCTGGGAACCATTATTTTATAACTTATTACTCGGCATTTAGTAGTTTTATTTTGGTAACACTCTGGCCAACAAGGCCCACAATATTGTTAAAAATGGTCGGGTCGTGCCACAGCATAACTTTTCTGCCTGTCCTGAGCTGACCTTATCCTCTTTCTGATCTGCATTACCACTTCCTGTAACACCCCGTTTCGACTCACCCGTGAACCGACCCGAAAATGTCACCGGCGGCCGAACCGTTCGCTAATGTACTGGTTCGGTTAAGCCGACCCGGATCTGCCCTCGGCGTCTTAAGATGGGGATGCAACCATGAAATGCATGAATGGGAACAATTGGGTTCTAACGTAGTCCTACATGCATGCTATGATATGCAAGCAAAACAAAACCATTCAACAAGCAAGAAATTTAAATAAAAATTCATTAATTTTTACGAAAAAACGGACAAAATCTCTCCTAAAAGTGCAATAGGGGCCAACCTGTCCACAACAAGGGTATATAAATATTTTATCAAAATACGATAAAACATAACAATCTACCATGGCATTCAGTCATTATCTCTTTCGTTTCAGTTGAGCCGAGCCTGAACTCCAAACTCACTACTCATTCACATTTATCCGTTCGTCTCATAAGAAGCAATTTATCAAGACAAAAACATCCTAATTATCATTCACACAGCATTAACACACCATCATTATACATTACACATGGCAGGTACATGTGTGCGCGGTTCCATGCTGCTCCTCCGCAGTCCCGACAGCTTTCATCCCTCGCATTTCTCACCTACATATATATAGAAAAACCGTCAGTAACGAGTGTTACCGGCCCGGAAAATAACTAATATCAATCTGGCACAAGAGAGCAAACTCTCCTATTGAATGAAAACCATATACTTCCTCAAGAACTCTCATCAGGGCACATATGGGACGTCGCCATCGCCCTCGGGTCGACAACATCCCCCTTTCTTTCTCATTCTCATACCTTGGCCATTTCTCTATCGCTTCTCGCATCAAATCTCATTCCTTTTCGCCCTCTACACCTTCCACATTACTCCTGGCCTTGAGCACGAAGGCTGAGCACTCTCAGGCAGTCGCCTTTAGTACCCTTTGAACCACAAGTCTAGACATGCGCTGCATTGCAATACCCGTAAACCTCCACACTTCTCCGGGTTTGAGGAACTCAAAGGTGGAGTTGTCCGGATCCTTCGGGAACGAAGTGGGTTCTCCCCAGCTCCAGAGCCCACTCTTCCGAGCACACGCCCTATCTGAAGGCATGGCCGTCAGTAACCCTCATTCCATCTCTCACTGAAAATGCGAAAACTATGCATATATAGGCCTGGGTTGGGATTTATACAATAGGCCCGAAGGCAACTTGTGGTGGATCTTAATTTCGAAAACTGACTCGAGGGATCTCATCCTCGAGGGTTATTAATCCGAAAAAAACTGTTGGCTAAATGGCCCGAGTTAAGTGGGATCCGATAAAATGCCACTTAACTCGTCCTGCACATGATAAATCAAATACACAATAGAATAGCGTAAAATAGAGAACGAGTCCTAAACGGACCTGGTAGAAGCTCCAAGTCGGGTCCTCGTGCCTAGGCGGCGAGCTCCTACTCCGTACCTACACATCAAAACTAAATACTAACGCCCGCTCATGATGCAGTCATACATCCTATATCACGCATACATCCATCACGCATCAATCAACACACATCAACCTATATCAATTCTAGCAAGTCTACTTAGGCTAGTTTGCATTAGATCATGATCATTACTTAGTTACCCTAATTAGTTTCTTAGCTTCCATTTTTAACACCACTCAATCAAACAAATTTCATATTTTATCCTTAATCAAATCTACATTTATATATATAATTATAACACGCAATTCACCAATCCTAGCATGCAATTCTAATAATCAATACTTTTAAATAATTAAGTTAAAATAAATTATACCTCGCGGGATTCGTGGCTCGAATTCGGCACCCTATGGCGTCCGAAGTTCGATAGGGTTCGATCGGAGGGATTCGGCGGAAGATCAGGTGATTTCCGACGAATTTCGGTGAATCCAATTTTTCGGCAACTTCTGGCGGTTTTCCGGCGACTGTTCCGGCGGGGCAATCGGGGTAAGGGTTAGCACCGGCTCGGCGAGCTCGTCCCAATGGTGGTGATAGCAAGGACGGCCGCGGTGGCGATGACCGCCGGCGGCGGCGTCGAGTTCGGTCGGGGCGGTCGGTCGTTCCGATCAGGCCCACGGCCGGCTTCGACGGCGGCGCTAGGTAAGGGGGAAACGTCGGGGAGGTCAAGGGGGTGGTTGTCGGGGTCACAGCTGCGGCGGTGCGGCCTGGACAGCGGCGAATCGACAAGGAGAGCGTCGCGGCTTGTGGGGCGATTCCGACGTCGTGGCGGCGAGACGGTGGCCGGGGTTGGTCGGGGCGGCACGGTGACGACACGACAAGGCGGCGTAGAATTGGTCGGCGGTACGTGCAGCGATCGGCAGCGGTGGCGCACAACACACTAGCGGCTAGGGTTTTGGAAGCGGGAAGGTGTCGGGAGGGAGAAAAACACCCTCAATGGCAAACTCGTAAATAAGTATTGACTCGATTCGTACTCGAGTCAAAATAATAACTAATTCGTAATAAATCCTTAAAAAAATCTAGAAAAATATGGAAAAATTCCATAAAATAAAACAAACACAACAACATCCAAATGACATGCTCTATAACTAATAACCCACCCGAATATGATCCAACACGTCCTAATGCGTTATTCGGCCTAAAACTATTTCTACGATCCAACATATAAAAAGAAAAATACTGCATACTTTCATATATTCTGATAACTCATTTCTCACCATCTTCTCGACGTTATCATCATATATTCAGGTACACCTGACTCTCATCGCTCATAACTCACGGCTGGCTTCGACTCAGCACGCGGTTCATGAAACTGACTCGACTCGAACCAACGGTTGAACCGACTGGTTCGGTAATGTAAAACTCTAACTCGAGTCACGGGTTTTACACTTTCTGTGTCTGTTGGATCATCTCTAGCCCAACTATTATTAGCTCACTACCCTGTACCCAACACACTGGGGATCGACATGGTCTACTATATAGCGCCTCAAATGGTGTCATTCCTATCATTGCTTGATAGCTATTGTTGTAGGATAAGTCCACTAGAGGTATGTGCTCTTCCCAACTTCCTTCGAAATCCAAAATACATGCTCGAAGTAAATCCTCTAAGATCTATATGGTCCTCTCAGTCTGCCCATCCGTTTGTGGGTGGAAGGCGGTGCTTAATCTCAGTTCAGTACCCATAGCTGCCTGAAAAGCTCTTCAAAATCAAGATGTAAACCTAGGATCTCCTGTATGATATGACCTCCCATGGTATTCCATGTAGCCTGACTATCTGATATCAGTACAGCATGGCCAAAGTGGTCAGTGGGTAATCAATCCTGATTGGTATGAAATGTGCGCTCTTCGTGAGTCGATCCACTATGACCTATATTGCATCCTTCTGTTGGCTTGTCCTAGGTAAACTGACTTAAAAGTCGTACGCTATGCTCTCCCACTTCCACTCTAGCGCTTCCAATGGATGTAGCATTCTACCTGGATGTACATGCTCGGCTTTCACTTGTTGGCACACCAAACATCTGGCAACGGTGTCGTATACCTCTCTCTTCATTCCTGGCCATCAATATATTCGTCAGACATCATAGTATATCTTCACTCTACCTGGATGCACTGAGCATCTCGACTTGTGAGCTTCGTGAAGAATCGTCCATTGAAGTCCGGGACACTCTAGAGCTTTTGGCACAAAGAGTCGACTTCTAAGTCTGACTAACCCATCTGCATCTCTGGTCAACTCTGGATATGTTCCCTATTCCAACCATTGCCTCAACTGTGGGCCTACTTCCTATGCAATCCTGATCTGCTCAAGTACACTCGGCTGAATGGTCAGTCGTGCCATCATTCCAACCAACTATTTCTAGCCTGTAGTGAACTGAGTCACTGACACTATTGCTAATCCTACAGAGTACAAAACTCTTGGCTTCATGCTCAACGCATCTGCTACTACATTCGCTTTGCCCTCGTGAAATGCTATGTCAATCTCGTAGTTTGCTAACATCTCCAACCATCTTCTCTGTCTGTTGTTCAAATCCTTTTATGTGAAGATGTATTTTAGACTCTGGTGATCAGTTAAAAGTCTGAAAGACGTTCCATATAAGTAGTCCCTCCAGATTATGAGAGCGAATATAACTGCTACAAGCTCTAGGTCATGTGTAGGATAGTTACGCTCATGCACCTTGAGCTGGCGAGATGCATAAGCTATAACCTTATCCTTCTGCATCAAAACACAACCTAAGCCAATCCCTGAGGCATCTGTGTAAACTATAAAATCCTGCATGTCCCTCTGGCAATGTGAGGATAAGCGCCAAAGTCAATCTCTCCTTCAGAGTCCTAAAACTCCACTCACACTCGTCCGTCCATCTGAACCGTTCCTCCTTCCTAGTTAGCCGTGTAAGAGGGGCTACTATGGAAGTGAAATCTTGAATAAACCGTCTGTAGTATCCGGCTAGGCCTAGGAATTTCTGAACCTTTGTAAGTGTTTTCGGCTATTCCCACTGCACTACTGCTTCTAGCTTGGCTGGATCTACTAAAATGCCTGATGCTGAGATGACATGGCCGAGAAAGTGAACTTCTGACAACCAAAAATTGCACTTTGAAAACTTCCCGTACAATCTATGCTCTATTAGTGTCTGCAACACCATCCTCAGATGCTGCTCATGCTTCTCCTTGGACGAAGAATATACTAGTATGTTATCCACGAAGACGATCACAAACTGGTCTAGGTATGGACTGAACACTCTGTTTATCAAGTCCATAAATACTACTGGGGCATTGGTCAATCTAAAAGGCATGACCAAAAACTCGTAGTGTCCATATCTCGTCTTGAATGCAGTATTCGGAATGTCTACTGCTCTAATCTTCAACTGGTAGTATCCTGACCTTAAATCAATCTTTGAGAAGACAACTACTAAGCTCAACTGATCAAACAGGTCATCAATGCGAGGAAGGGGGTATCTATTTTTAATAGTCGCATGGTTTAACATCCTGTAATTGATGCATAAACGCATGCTTCCATCCTTCTTCCTCATGAATAACACTGGTGCACCCTATGGGGAAACACTTGGTCTAATGAATCCTTGATCCAATAGCATCTGTAGCTGTTCCTTGAGTTCCTTGAGCTCAAGAGGTGCCATCCTATACAGAGCTCTAGAAATTAGTGTTGTTCCCGGCATCAGCTCGATGGCAAGGCCTACCTCTCTGTCTGGCGGCAATCCAGTAATCTCCTCTGGAAATACGTCAATGAATTCTCTGACCACTAGAATATCCTCAATGCTCGGTTTGTCCCCTAAACCACTTTGTTCAACCAAAACTAACACTGCTATTATCAATTCACTACCTCTGTCTAGCTGTCTTACTGCATTCTGATAGGATATCTATCCTTTTTCTCTATCTCTACCCTGGCCTTAGAAGAAAAAGTGGCTTCTTCCATGGCAGAAAGTCATTGTCTTTCTTCGGCAATCTATCATAGCTCGTAGCTTAGACATCCAGTTTATCCCAAATATCACATCAAATTATTGTAGCTTGAACAATATCAAATCTATTACAAGTTGTCACTATTGAATCTCAACATGGACATTATACACACACTCGCTCGTAGCTATCACACTACCAGCAGGAGTGGACACTAATAGTGAATGTCCTAACTCTTCTATCTAACATCCAATTCTAGTTGTGTGCATATACGAAATAAAAGAGTACGTGCAGCTAGAATCAAATAAGACTCGTGCAGGTACAAAGCCTACTAGAAGAGTATCTGTCACGGCTGTCGTATCCTCCAGTGCCTCTGCTACAGTGGCCGCATACGTCCTCACTGGCTGCTCCTATGCTAGGGCAGGAGGTGCTGGTAGTAATACTGCTTGATTCTATTCCCTTTGATCCTGAGCTGGCGGTACCTGTCGTCTACCCCTCTGCTGTCTAGCTTGTCCTGCAGCCATGTACCCTCTCTGGTTCTATCTTCTTTGCTGCTGCTTCGGTGGCTGTTGGTCTCCACCTCTCTGGCCTTGACCTTGGCCCTGTTGGCCTCTCTACTGGAGAGCTGGGTGTGCGAGTCTCTGCGGAGGTGCTGGGAGCGTCAACTGTTGGGTCTATCTAGTTGGACAAGTTGCGGCTCTATGCCCTGGCTGACCGCAACTATAGCATACCCTAGTGCCTACTCTGCACTCTACGGCTCTATGTCCTGGATGACCGTATTTGTAGCATGCATCTATGCGCTCTACACTCACCCCTATGACGTCTGTAGTTCTGACAGAGAGTTGATTTGTTGTTTTGTACCAACTAGTACATTGTCAAATCTTGCAACTCTACTTTCACTTGCAGTCTGTCTGCTACCTGCTACTGCAGTTCCACCGACATTTGGTCTCATCCTCTCCTAAAGTGGGTCAATTAGAGGAGCCATTGTTGGAGTAGCCTTCTATTGTAGCGGTGGAGGAGGTGGGGTGGCGGAGGGCCTGTGGGAATTGCTGGCTCTCCTCGTGCCTCTTCATCCACTGTTGGTCTCTTCTTAGCTCTAGACATTGAAAGAGCTATCTGCCTAAGCTCTCTCCTAACTTCCTCTTGGTTCTACTGCATCTGTATCTATACCTTAGCTAATCTGGAAATTGCTGCATCTCTCTCCTATCGATTTCTTCTATTGCGGTGACTGTCATGTCGACTGTCTTAGTGACAGCTTTCACTACGTCAGCTAGCTAAAACTAGCACACTGGCCTCTACTAGTGGCATGACAGTCCTAGGTTGATTGGAGGTTGTGTCACTGTGAACATGGCTAGGACTATCCTGTTCGGCCAATGGAGGCAATGGGGTCCTGTTCTGCATCTGATGGGTCTGTGTCACCATCTTGCTACAAATTCCTAATCTGATCTATTTACCCTATCACACCACCGATTTGTAAGAAAATCTGCAACCCAAAAACATTAACATGTAACCTATAACGCATCTACCATCTTAATCAACCAAGGGTTAGCTCTGATACCACTCTTGTAACACCCCGTTTCGGCTCACCCGTGAACTGACCTAAAAATGTCACTGGCAATCAAACCGTTCGCTAATCTACTGGATTCAATTAAGCTAACCCAGATCTATCCTCGACGTCTTAAGATGGAGGTGCAAACATGAAATGCATGGTTGGAATGCTTGGGTTCTAACGTGGTCCTATATGCATGCTATGATATGCAAGCAAAAATAAGACACTGCAACAAGCAAGGAATTCAAATGAAAATTCATTTATTTTTACGGAAAAACGGACAGAGTTTCCCCTAAAAGTGCAATAGAGGCCACCCTATCAATAGTAAACATCATATAATTATATCAACAGTCATCAAAACATAATCCAAACATTTCATTTTCCATCACATTTTAGTTGTCCTTGCTTGCTAGTTTATCTTGCACATTTTTCACTTTCCATTTCCATTCACATGCAAAATGCTCATAATAGATTCACAGTTATAGCATATCAAATTCAGCAACAAAGTTCAATACATGTCATCATCACTACATACACTCAGCAGGTACATGTGTGCCCGATTTTTGTGGTGCTCCTCCGCAGTCCCAACAACACTCATTCCTCAAAGTGCTCACCTACATATATTATAGGAAATCGTCAGTAACGAGTGTTATCGGTCCAAAAAATAACTAATATCAATCTGGCACAAGAGAGCTAACTCTCCTATTGAATAGAAATCCATATCTTCCTCATAGAACACTCATCAAGGCATATATGGGAGCCATCGACTTGGATCGATAGCGTTCCCCTTTCTTTCTCATTCTCATACTTTGGACATTTCTCTATCACTTTTCGCATCAATTTCATTTCTTTCTGCCCTCTACGTCCTCCATATTACTCCTGGCCCTAAGTACAGGGGCCGAATACTCTCAGGCATGTGCCTTCAGTACCCTTTGAAACCACAAGTCTAGACATGCGCTGCATTGCAGTACCCGTGAACCTCCACACTTCTTTGGGTTTGAGGAACTCAAAGGTGGAGTTGTCAGGATTCCCTTGGGAATGAAGTGGGTTCTCCCCAACTCCAGAGCCTACTTTGACGAGCACACACCCTATCTCAAGACTTGACCGTCGATAACCCTCATTCCATCTCTCGCTAAAAATGCAAAACTGATGTGAGGGATCTCAACCTCGAGGGTTATTAATCTAGAAAACTATTAGCTAAATGGTTTGTGTTAAGTGGGATTCGATATAACGCCACTTAACTTGTCCTGCACATGATAAATCAAATATACAATAGAATAGCGTAAAACAGAGAACGAGTCCTAAACGGACCTGGTAGAAGCTCCAATCGGGTCCTCGTGCCTAGGCGGCGAGCTCCTACTTTGTACGTATACGACAAACTAAAAGCTAACGCTCTGCTCATGATGCAGTCATACGTCCTATATCACGCATACATCCATGACGCATCAATCACAGTCACATCAACCTACATCAATTCTAGCAAGTCTACTTAGGCTAGTTTGCATTAGATGATGATCATTACTTAATTAGTCTACTTAGGTTAGTTACCCTAATTAGTTTCTTAGCTTTCATTTTTAACACCACTCAATCAAACAATTTCATATTTTATTCTTAATCAAATCTATATATATATATATATATATAATTATAACACACAATTCACCAATCTTGGCATGTTGTACTAATAACCATAACCCTTAATAAATTAAGTTGGAGTTAATTATACCTCATGTCGTCGACAAGTGGCGACGGCTAGGGTTTCATCGCGCGGCTTGGAACTTGAATTCGGCACTCAACGGTGTCCGAAGTTCGATTTGGATTCGATCGGATGAGTTCAGCGAAATGTCCTACGAATTTTCGTGAATCCGATTTTCCAGCGGGTTTCGGCGGTTTTCTAATGATCTCTGGCGGCTTCCTGGAGGTTTTCCGACGACTTTTTCGGTTGGACAAGCGAGGCTATGGGTCGGCACCAACTCGGCAAGCTCAACTTGACCCGGTGGTGGTGACGGTGAGGACGGTCGCGGCGGTGATGATCGCCAGTGGCAGCGTCGAGTTCAGTCGGTGCGATTGGTCGCTCCGATCGGCCCATGGCTGGCCTTGACAGGGGTGCTAGGTAGGGGGGAAATATCGGGGAGATCGAGGAAGTGGTCGTCGATGTCACGGTGGGCGCGACGAATCAACAGGGAGAGCGTTGCGGCTCGTGGAGCTATTCCGGCGTCGTGGCGGCGAGTCAGTGGCCGGGGTTGGTCATGGCGGCACGGTGACGGCACGGCAGGTGACGCGGCATCGATCAGTGGCAGTGCGGTGTCGGTGATGGCGGTGGCGAACACAGGGGCGGTGGCGATGGGGTTTGGGGTGAGGAAGTGTCGGGAGGGAGAAGAAACACTCCAGTGACAAACTCGTAAATAAGTATTGACTCGATTCCAACACGACTAAAAATAATAACTACTTCGTAATAAATCCTAAAACAATCTTTAAAATTATAAAAAAATTCCATAAAATATATTACACATCATAATACATAATAACATGTTCTATAACTAATAACCCACCCAAACTGTCATATAATACGTCCTTATGCGTTATTCGGCCTAAAATTATTTCTACGATCAAATACAAAAAAGAAAAATACTGCATACTTTCATACATTCTAATAACTCATTTCTCACTATCTTTTCGACATTATCATTATATATTCAGATACACTTGACCACATTGCTCATAACTCACAGATGGCCTTGACTTAGCACGCAGTTTATAAAACTGACTCGAGTTGAATTGACAATTGAACCGACCAGTTCGTTGTAGAAAAATTTTGGCTCGAATCACATGTTTTACAAAATTTATTTATAATTTCTCATCAATCATGTAGAGAAAGTATTTTTGTACTTTTCCTTTATAGAATATACTTTTCCCCGTGACCATCCCATAAACTTTTACTAGTTAAATATTGGCCACTTTATGTGTGCATATTTATTAGGACCACATGGGCGGCATACCTACTATTCTAATTTTATTATTATGATATATATTATTAAAGACAGAGCATGTGAGATGACCTTTAAGCCCAAATCTAATTGTAAACGCCCTTAGCAGAAATATTATGTCTACCAATTTCTCCACATACAACATCAGATGCCACTTTTAAGAGAATAATAATTTATGAAAAAAGCTTGTCAAATAATTCAAACATGTGAGAAGAGTACCATACGTTCTGTTTTAGAGTTCGTATAATATTATAATATTCAATTGATGAAGTGGGTGACAAACGAGGACGAGAAATGAAATTACTCCGAGCAGTGCAGAAATGAACAAAAGTCCGTACGAGTTGTCAGTTGAATCCACCGACCTCCCTTGGCTAAATTATTGGCTCTTTAATCATGCATCCAGATCCGTATATATACTGTTAACACAGTGAGCATCTCCACATTTTACTGAATAAAAAAATCGTACATATCATGTGGAAGAATACATTTTTTTACTGTTCTTCCTAATCACCGATTCAATACATCAAAGCCCAAGAGCTCACTTCTAATTCCATGAACGTACATCGGGTTTAATATAATTTGTTGTTTAATTTCTTTCTACATGTGCAAAGCACAAACTATATGTTGTGGTCACAGTCTGTCAAATCTTGGCATTGATTAGAAATTTGTTCCATCAAAATATTCACATTCAGCAAACCGAGTATATGCAATTGTTGTAAAGGTAATTGAATCGGACTTTTCAAAATTTGGATTCCAACCGGCTCAAACTTATGGCTTATTTTAAATAAAAAAATATCATAAAATTGCGTTTATTTTTGTATGAAAATTAATTTATCAAGGATTACAAAATTAAAATAAAAAATAATATTATGAAATAAATCTTTTTATCAAATTATATTTTATTATAAAATAAAATATTCTTAAACAAGTTTTATAAATTTTAAAGTACTAAATATTATATATAGGGTGAAAACATAAGTAATAAGAAGAGAGTAAGTTGAATTCTCTTATATTAAATTATATTATATCTTTACCTATTGTATAATTCTTAAAATTTAAAATATACAAATTTTGCTAATAATAAGAATTTACAAATAGTTTATGAATCAATTAAATTCAATTTGAATTGAGTGATTAAAAGACCCATTGTACCGATCAATCTATATATATATAGAGACTCAAATAAAAGTTAAATTTGACCAGTGAAACCCACTCTGATAACGAACAATGATTACAACTTGAAATGATCACGAAGCATCTACGTCGCATAAAATGATTGTTAAAACATTTTTCATGTACACAGATTTGAGTATTATTTTAACCTCTAATTGAACAAATCAAGTACTTGATATATTAATTAAATTAATTAATTAATAAATTAACATGATAAAATTATGCTATGGGCAATTCAAAATTTCCCCTGGTCACTGCTCTACCTTCCCTTCCAAATCATTTTTTTAGTTGAAAAACATGCGCACTTTTTTCATCCACAGCCCATTATTCTATGAATTCGTGGCTTTTATCACTATAGCTATTTTTAAGCGGTTTAAAATTTTTAGTTCTTGTTAGCCTTATGTGAAAATGATCATGAAAAAAGCTTCTGAAATTAATAGATGCTGATCAAATAATGAGAATATCATCCGAAAATCAACGATATAATACATTGATAGATTGTTCGTGTTCATAGGAGAAACTATATGATCTATTTCTAATTCCATAATTCTTGAAAGGAATGGTTCTGGCAAATGTTTGAAATAGCTCCCGTCTCACTTGGAATCCAATAATTGATTATTGGAAATTTATATAATATATTTCATGCTCTTTTTCACAAAATTTTTCGATTGGTTTCTACAACATCGGGTTACATTTGGTATTAGACAGTCTAGAAATGCCTAGCTGCATCGGAGGTACTATTTTGCTACATGTTCACGATTACTGATGTCAATTAGGAAGACAGGATGAAAAAGTTGTGTTTGATGTTAGATTAAGATGATGTAAATCTGTCGAGTTTTGGTTACTTGTCCAGACATTTTAAATTGATCAGGATAGTCTAAGAACAATAACTTGTTAATCTGCATGGTGTTTCCAAAGTACCACTCATGGACGTAGGATTCTTTTGCAGGTTGAGATTTATGGTTGCTATTTGTCACAAGAAGCCAAAACTCTGAAATTAATTTTTATTTCAAGGCAATTTTTACTTTATCTTTATAAAATAGTTGTTATTTTTTTGTTAAAAAGGCCTTTTCCATTAACTTCTCAACTATTAATCAAATAAATGTTAGGTATGACATAACTGTCAATAAATTTTAACCCTCAAGGTTGCATAACCAAACTAAAAATATATTTAATGATAATTATTTTAGTAGATTCTATTTTACAAATTTCACTTATTAAGTAAATTTTTTACGGTGATTCTCTAGTTTCATTACTTAATTCTCATTTCTTTCAACAACATAAGAATATAATTCATTGGTGATTCACCATTTAATTCTTACCTATCTCAATAATAGATGAAATGAATTCATGTATAAATTCTCACCAACCCTTTAGAGAAAGTATTTTTGTACTTTTCCTTGATAGAATATACATTTCCCCACGAGGATCACAGTCTTTTACTAGTTAAATATTGGCCACATTATCTGTGCATTTTTATTAGGACACATGGGCGGCATACCTACTTTGTAATTTTATATTATGATATATATTTTTAAAGACACATCTTGTGAGATGACGTTGATGTACTAATGGTTATGGGATAGGACAGAGACGCATGGTTCTTTGAATTTGAAACATATGTCTCTCATAACACGATGGACTGGGGACCAACTCTTTCCATCTAATTTCATTAATGAAACCAACACTTTCAATCTAATTTCATTATTAGTGTCCCGCTAGCTCTCTCTCCTGCCAAAATAGAGACCCGCCTCTCCCTCTCTCTATTTAAACTGAGCTTCCCTCCCTCTTTAACTCATTCCAACATAAGCTTCAGTAGCACCATGGCCATGTCTATGAAGCTCAACACCCCCACGCCCACCTCCACAGCCGCAGCCTCCTACGCCACCCCATTGCTCATTCCGACGCCTTCGATCCGGCCGCCGCCCCGCCGAGTTAGTACTAGTATTAGAAGTAGCGCCCAGGGCCGGGATGGTGCGTCGACCAGGGTAGACCGTCGGAACCTTCTTCTCGGCCTAGGCAGCATGTACGGAGCCACCACAGCCGCAGGCATAGCCCGGGGCGACCCCGTCCAGCCGCCGGACCTCACCGCCTGCCATCCCGCCAACTACCCCGACGGCTACAACGACAACCTGCCGGTGCAGTGCTGCCCCCTTACGATGTGAGCAAGATACCGGACCCCATACCGTCCTACGTTCTACCGACAAATGCACCGCTCCGAACTCGGAGGCCGGCACACAAGCTGAACACGTCGGAGATCGAAAGGTTCAAGACGGCGGTGCAGAAGATGAAGGCGCTCCCAAGCAACCATCCATGGAACTTCATGCGGCAAGCTCAAATCCACTGCGTTTACTGCAACGAAGGCTACAACCAGAAAGGCTATGATGTGCCCCTCCAAGTTCACTTTAGCGCTCTCTTCCTCCCATGGCATAGGTGGTACATCTACTTCTTCGAGAAGATCTTGGGCAAGATCGTTGGCGACGACACCTTTGCTCTCCCATTCTGGAACTACGACGTCGAGGAGGGGATGAAGATCCCGGACCCCTACAAGGAAAGTAGCTCGAGCTTGTACAACCCCAACCGAAACATGCGTCACAAAGATCAGCTCATCTACCTCAACTGGGACTACGATTTGCAGGACACGCCGGTGTCCCCGACGGTGGTGAACGACAACTTGAACCTGTTGGCGGCGTTGTTCGACGAGGACAACCTGACCTACCCGAGCCTGTTCTTGGGCGACACGGTGCCGGCGGGCGAGTACGTGAACAGCGCCACCGCCAATCTCTCAATGGGGGTGTGAGAACATGCACAACTTCGTGCACAAGTGGGTTGGGCAGGTGGAGCCGCCCAACATAGACATGGGCAACTTCTTCTCCGCCGGTAGGGACACCATCTTCTACGCCCACCATGGCAATGTCGACCGACTTTGGGAGATCTACCGCAGCAAGAGAAAATACGCCATTGAGTTCGACGATAACGATTGGTTGGACGCCAAATTCGTGTTTTATGATGAGAACCAAAAGCTCGTCACCGTCACGGTAAGAAGAAGATCATATTTCGTTCATTAATGACATATCATGATCATATTATTCATGAAGTACGTGATGCGACTACTTTCTTTTTTATTTTCTCTAATCTAACTCACATTTACACCCACTCACCCAACACATACCAACAACACCAACCTCTTGTCCAACCCATAGCCAATGCACTCAAGTTCTTGCAGGAATTAATACTACTGACTGATCTGCTACTAATGAAATGCTAATTGAAGACAGACGAGACAGTGTTTGGATATCCAAGCGATGAAATATGAGAACGAGTATGTGCCCATCAAATACACAACGCTGCCCAAAGGGAACCCGAAGCCGGCGCCGTCAGGGAGCCCGACTGAGTTCGGGCCGTCGCGAAGGACCCTCGACCGCAACATTGTGCTGACTGTGACGCGGCCCAAGAAGGAGAAGATCGTCGATCAGGTGGAGCTGCTGTCGGTGGACGGCATCGAGCTCACCACGCCGGACGCCGCCTCGTTCGAAGTCTACCTGAGCAACTCGCGGCAGGACAAGAGCGAGCTGGTGGGCACCTACTCCCGTGTCCGGCACAATAACACCCATCAAGGCGGGTTGTTTAACAGGATGAAGTACGTCGTGGGCATCACCGGCGCCGTGGACAGGATCGGCGCCAGCGCCGATGAGACGGTGGTGGTGACCCTCGTCCCCCGCACTGGCAACGTCACCATTGGCGGCGTGCACATCGAGCTGGGCCGCAAGCAGTTATTTTAAGGTTTGTGGTGCAAGTTGGACATCACTTGTGACGCACGCCCAAAGGTCTGTACGGAAGGCGGGTTGCATAAGTGTACCAACCTTGTCTTTTATGTGTACCTTTAAATAAAACACCGGTGCTTTTCGGACTACAGTAAATTCCTGTCTACCCTCTTATATTCTAATTATATATGTCGACGGTAGTCAATTCGACTTTCACATTTAAATGTATGTTTTACAATCGTATTATGTGTGCAGCTTATTTTCTCCTATTAATATAAGTTTTAATAAATATTTAATATAAAAATGCATTCTTTTAATCCTACGTTTCAATTTTCTGTATATATTATAATAATAAGAATGTTTATAAATATTTATTTAAAAGAGTTTTTTTATGGATAATTATACATCCATTAGAACGATCTTAGCTATTCAAAGAAGTGGGCATTTGAATGTTAAATATTGAGCTAAGCATACTCGGTAAATTTATAACTGGGTCTAGTTATTTCTGCTTCAATGAACAAAGGAGTCTATGGTGAGAACAACATGAAGACGAGTGTTTTGCCATTTGTTTTTGTGAGGCCCGAGACTAAATGATTATGATAAAATTATATAAATTAAGCTTCCCCCTCCTAAACATATATCAAATTAAGTTGAGATATAACAAGGGAGACATCTAGACATACTTAAAGTTTATTCATTTTTTATGAATCTCCTTTAAAAATATAGAGAATTACTAGGAAGGAGGAGATAGTTGACTAGTGATTGAGTTTTTATTGCTAGGTGACATCTTGTTTTTTCGATTTGCTCTCTTGCTAAATGACTTTAGTTCACATATTTTATTTTCTTAATATATAGTCTAATTCTACAAATATTACTAGCATGAGCCTCCTTTCTATTTGGAGCCTGCTTGAGTAGAAGAAAAGAAAAAGGCACAAATATTTGGTTCAAGAAGAGGCAAAAAAAGAAGACATTTCATGCCCAAGAAAAGAGGGAGTCACTATAAATGAGAAGCAAAAGCTCATCGCCGTCACGGTAAGATTAATGAACTGTTGTTATATATGAACAAATTATCGTAACAAACAATGTTTGAGGTGGCTGATCTACATATGATTATTAATAAATATTGTAATTGGTGGAGGACAGACGAGGCAGAGCTTGAATACTCAACCGCTGGGTTATGTATACGAGACCGTGCCGATCAAGTACATAATGCTGCCCAAGGGGAACGCGAGGCCGGCGCCGGTGGGGAACCCTTTGGAGTTCGGGCCGTCTCGGAGGAAGCTGGACGGCAACATCGTGGTGACAGTGCGGCATCCGAAGGCATCAAGGACGCTGAAAGAGAAGGCCAGGGAGGCGGAGCTGCTGTCCGTGGACGGCATCGAGCTTACCTCCCCGACGCTGCAGCGTTTGACGTCTACCTCAGCAACTCGTGGCAGGGAGCGAGCAGGTTGGCATTTTTGACGTCTACCTCAGCAACTCGTGGCAAGGAGCGAGCAGGTTGGCATTTTCTCCCAGGTCCAGCACAACTAGGGGTGCTAATTGAGCGAGCGAGCCGAGCTCAACATGCGTTCGAACTCGGCTCGAATAGTTCAGAATCTCGTTCGAACTCGACTCGAGACCGAACGAGTTTTGGACATACATGCTCGAGTTCGACTCGAATATCTTTTATGTGTTCGAACTCGACTCGAGCTCGAATATACTTAAACTGTTTATTTCTGTGATCATTAAAAATAAAATGAGGTCAATGTGGTTTGAACCCACAACCTTGAAGTCATCAAGGTGAATACTTACCATCTCAACTATCTTGCTTCTTTGTTATTATATTTCATATATATATATATATATAATATAATATAATATAAAGGCTATATTATTATATTATTTTATCGAGTCGAGTTCGAGTTACAGCCGAGTCGAGTCGAGTCGAACACGACCTTGCTCAAGCTCGGCTCGTAAGATTCGAGTTCGAGTCGAGCATTTAAATGTCGAGTTTCGAGTCGAGTCAAGCCAAGCCGAACGCTAAATGCTCACGAGCTGGCTCGCTCAATTAGCAACCCTAGGCACAACAACACCCACGGTTACGGGTCACTAAGCAAGATCAAGTTCACCACAGGGATCGCGGGCGCAATGGAGAGGATCGGCACCGACGCCGACCCGATCGTGGTGGTTATTAGGTTTATCCTACATTGGTCGTGGATGATATTGGTAAGTTGTGTATAGGCTAATGGGAAAACTTTATTTCTTAAGTTAACTTTTATATTAAGAGAGACCCGTGACACTTATGACAAGTCCCTTTTGGAGATGCTTCCTTCATGGGTTCCACCCGAATGTTTTCTTCATAGGCTCTACCTAATAATTTGAGAATATGATTTGAGGGGAGAGTTTGTCAGGTGATGATAATTTTGAGAACGCCCGATGTGAGAAGGGGAGTTGGTTGGGTTTATCCCACATTAGTAGTGGATGATGTTGGTGAGTTGTATATATACTAATGGGAAAACCTTATTCCTTGAATTAATTTTTGGATTAAGAGACACCGATGACACCTAATACAAGTTTAGGGGCCCAAAAGGCCTAACAGTGATATCAGAGCCTTGGCAAACCTTTAACGACTTTTCTAGCGGGATAATCGGAGCTATAGGTTGACACCAACTTGGCGAACTCCACCCAGTGGTGGTGACGGTGAGGATGGCCGCGGTGGCGATGATCGCCAGCTGCAGTGTCAAGTTCAGTCAAGACGGTTGGTCGCTCCGATCGAACCCACGGCCGGTCTCAACAGTGGTGGTCGGTAGGGGGAAATAACGGGGAGGTCGAGGGAGTGGTCGTCGATGTCACGGCAGTGGCGGCGTGGCCCAGACGGCGGTGAATCGACAGGGGGAGCGTCGTGGCTCATGGAATGATTCTGGCATCGTGGCGGCAAGTCGGTGGCCAGGGTTGGTCGTGGCAGCACGATGACGGCACGGCAAGACGAGGCGGCATCGATCAGCGGCAATGCGGCGTCAGCGATGGTGATGGCGAACACAGGGGCATCGGCGATGGGGTTTGGGGTGAGGAAGTATCGGGAGGGAGAAGAAACACTCTGGTGGCAAACTCATAAATAAGTATTGACTTGTTTCCTACTCGAATCAAAATAATAACTACTTTGTAATTAATCGTAAAAAAAAATTAAAAAAATATGAAAAAATCCTATAAAATATATTACATATCTTAACACACAATAACATGTTCTATAATTAATAACCAACCTCAACTTTGTTATAACACGTCCTAATGTATTATTTGGCTTAAAACTATTTATACAATCAAATACATAAAAAAATACTACATACTTTCATATATTTTGATAATTCATTTCTCACCATCTTTTCGACGTTATTTTTTATATATTCAGATACACTAGACCCACATGGCTCATAACTAACGATTGGTCTCGATTCACTACGTGATTTATGAAATTGACTCGACTCGAACTGACTAATTCTTTATGTAAAACTCTGACTCAAGTCACGAGTTTTACAAAATTCATTTATAATTTCTCACCAATGTTGTAGAGAAAGTATTTTTGTACTTTTCCTTGAGAGAATATACTTTTCCCCGTGACCATCCCATAGTCTTTTAGTAGTTAAATATTGGCCACATTATCTGTGCATTTTTATTAGGACCACATGAGAGAATATACTTTTCCCCGTGACCATCCCATAGTCTTTTAGTAGTTAAATATTGGCCACATTATCTGTGCATTTTTATTAGGACCACATGGGCGGCATACCGACGACTATTGTAATTTTATTATTATGATATATATTATTAAAGACAGAGCATGTGAGATGACCCTTAAGCCCAAATCTAATTGTAAACGCTCTTAGCAGATATATTATGTCTACCAATTTCTCCACATACAACAACAGATGCCATCATTTAAGAGAATAATGATTTATGATAAAAGCTTGTCAAATAATTCAAACATGTGAGAAGAGTACCATACGTATAATATTATAATATTCAATTGATGAAGTGGGTGAGAATCCAGAAGGAGAAATGAAATTACTAACAAAAGCCAGTACGAGTTGTCAGTTGAATCACCTACCTCCCCTGACTTAAGTTTTGGCTCTTTAATCATGCATCTAGATCTGTATATATACAGTTAAAACGGCGAGCATCTCCACATTTTACTGAATAAAAAAATTTTACATATCATGTGGAAGAAAACATTTTTTAACTGTTCTTCCTAACCACCGATTCAATATATCAAAGCCCAAGAGCTCACTCTAATTCCATGAACGTACATCAGGTTTAATATAATTCGTTGTTTAATTTCTTTCTACACGTGCAAAGCACAAACTATATGTTGTGGTCACAATCTGTCAAATCTTCACATTGATTAAATGTAAAACAGAGCGGAATATGAATTGTCGCTTTCTAAGAAAAAAATATGAATACTGCAGTCACGAATCTGTTCCATCAAAATATTCACATACAGCAAACCGAGTATATGCAATTGTTGTAAAGGTAATTGAATTGGACTTTTCTACGAATTTATTCCCCTGACTAAAGTATTGGCTCAAACTTATGGCTTATTTTAAATATTCCATCAAAATATTCACATTCCCCATGCATCTCATTATGAGATTTCTCATTCAGTTTGATTAGTTTCTCACATGGGGAATTAAGCTGTCAATCCCTAAGCTCTATTACGTGTGATTAGAGCAAAAATAATATTTTAATTTCTTAATTTAGTTATGACTGATCAATTAATTAGTGGAGTAATTAGTGGGTCATTAACAACAACGTAAAAAAATGATTTTTTACCGTTTTTCTTTGCATCTGCTTTACACCAAATTTGGCCACCGAGAAAAACTTTAGATTTTTTTTATATTTAAAAATATTTAAAGAAACATGTATATATTAATTTTGTAATTTTTGTCCATATTAAAAAATCAAGTGGAGAAAATGTGGAGAAAAGAAGGGTACAAAACAAAAATCAAGTGGCAACAAATTTATAGGTTTTCTCTATTACAATATTTGTCGTGGAGAAAAATTGTATTTTTTAAAAAAATTTGCAACCAAATTCCTATTGTGAAAAAATTGAGGAGATTTTTTTGAAAATTTTTTTAATTTGCTACATAATTCTCACAAAAAAATATTATTCGGCGACGACAGTGATGGTGGCCGCAGAACAAGGCGGTGGGGCCACATGGTGGCTAATGTGGCCACAAGTGAGGCACAAGGCCTCATTAAGGGCGGCAACAAGGGTCGCGTAGCCTCAGTGTTGGAAACACGCTAGTTGGCGTGTGTGACTAAATCATAATGTTAATTATAATACATTTTTTAAAATAAAAAGTTAATAAATTGACAATGAAATTTGATATCTAAACCGTGACATAATAATTTGATACTTAAATTTTAGTGACAATTCATAATCAAATTTTAAAAAATATACCACTAATTTTTCAGTGACTAAATTTTAGTGACTTATATTTTTTATAATAAAGTTTCGGTGTTAAAAAGGTGACAAATTTATTTTATCACCGAAATTTTGGTAACATACAGCGATAAATTTTAAAAAATATATAACTAAATATTTTAATTGTAATTCAGTGGAAAATAATTAGTTACTAATTTTTTGTTAAAAAAATAATAATTAATTTTTATTCGTGGTTGGTATTGGTCGGATAGACACAGGATAACTTGTTGTCCGCGTCTGACAAAACTTGTCCGCTGCGTCTGTCCGAAATTAAAATCTTCCCTTCACAGCCCTCGTCTTCTCCGCCGCCCTCCGCCGCCCTACTCTCCCTGAGTACCCTCTCTGCCGACGCCTGCGGACCCCCTCCGCCGGCGGAAATCGATCGGGAACCAGACCGACTTCGATCTGGGCCTCGCCGGTAGCCTCCTCTCTGGCGCCGGCCGCAACGCCGTCTTCTCCCCGGCCTCCGTCCACGCCGCCGTCGTCCTCGTCACCGCCGGATCCAGGGGCCCACCCTGGGCCAGGCCCTCGCTGTGCTCCGGTCCGAGGCGAAGGAAGAGCTCGGCGCCCTCGCCTCCTGGGTCGTCGGCATCATCCTAGCCGACGGCTCAGCCGCCGGGGGCCACCGCTTGTCGTTCGTCAACGGCGTCTGGGTGGACGCCTCGTTGAGGCTCACGCCTTCCTTCGAGGAGGTTGTTCAAAGCTCTTACAAGGCCGTCTGTCGTTCGGTTGATTTCCAAACCAAGGTATTGTTCTTCGCTTTTATGATTGTGAATTCAAAGTTGCTTCCTTTTGGTCTGATTGATCTTATTTTGTGTTGATTGTAGTTTTATATATGTTATTGGAAAATCTGGTTTTGGTGATTTGTGTATGCAAAGGTGTTTGGTATGATTAGTTTGGTGATAAACGTTGTTGATTGTGATGTTGTATCTGTTTTTTCTTTTTCTTTTTGTGCAAAATCTGGTTTTAGTGGTTTGTGTATGCAAAGGGTTAGTAAGATTAGTTAGATAATAAGTGTTGTTGATTGTTGTGCTATTAAGTTGTAGTAGTTATAGTTGTGTGTATCTTGTTGATTTGTTGTTCTTTCTTAATCTTCTTTTTTAAAATTTTGTATTTCATGATCATGAGCTCAAAATGTCCAAATTTTATTCTAGATCGACTGTGGTGGCCAAATGAGCCTATTTCTCTCAATTCTGATGCTAAGAAAAATGAAGGATTTGTTAGTCTTTTGTTTCTGCAGCAGGCAACAATGCAGTCTCGCGTACTAGGTGCAAGATATTTCCACTCAAGGGAAAACCTCCAGTCATGCTCTCCACCTCTGTTTCTTGTAAAGGTCGAATGAAGCTCCTCCCCTTGGTATAGTCCAGTTTTCTGCAAAAATTGTAGTTCACGTTGACAATGCTTGTGTTTGCCGTTCCTCATTCAGATTTAATATGCTTGAACGACGAGAAAGCTGACAGAAATTTCTGATGAATCTCCACTGGTGGCTGCCAACGAAGAAGACTGTACAACTCAATGTGCAGAGGCAGAAACAGAGAACCTTGAAGCATCTGGCTCCGAAGCTTCAGAAAATTCTCCTCCTCAAGGGAGACGATTCTTTGGTTTATTGAAACAGAGGTCCTTCGTACGGCAGCCCACCATTCCCCCTGTTTCTGCTCCAACTCTCTCCAGAAAATTCACAAATGTCAAAGAGAGATCAATCACGAGTCCTTCCCACGGCCCAACTGATCCAGAGTTCCTCTGTTTGATGAAGCCTCACTTGCAGAGTTCGAGCCGCCACCAACAATTTCAGCTCAAGTCAATGAAATACTTGGCGCCAATAAAGATGTGTTGATGAATCAAACATACTAAAGACGTGCTTTTTGTTTTAGAAGATTAATAATGTGTATATAATATCGGACATTCAGTCCGAAGTATTAATAATTTATCGTTTTGAACACACGAAATTTATCGTATTAATAATTCCCTTTTTCCACTAGTGTGCATGTTCAAAACTACTGTATTTAAATTTCTCATTTTTATGAACGAAACAAAAGCTACTTGGCCAAAAGCTCGGAGCAGCACGATTCAATGCCTTGTCTCGTAAATAATGTTCTCGCATGCAAGCAGTAAAAAATAACAAAAACCTAAATAAACGAACCCTCAAAACGGCTGCATGGTGCTCTAAAGTATCATGTCATACATAATACAAATGAAAGAGGAGCAGTACTGCTCATCATATATTAAAAATCAAGCAAAGTGACCCAAATTCAGAATTTCGTTGAACTTGCCACATTTTTAAGAGCCTTTGCTGAATTCTCATTGGTAGCTGTGAATTCTCATTGGTCCCTTACATGCATCAAACCGCACCACCTCATCTTAAAGATAGCTATTTTATCCATTCTTGATATTGTGGAAATGATACCAAACAAAAAGAATCTTTTTCGTAACAGTTTTTCTTTCAAACGTTCTCTCTTACAGATTTTTTGATTGCCACAATAAGTGGGGAAAATATAGGTACGAATAAATATGAATCGAGTTATGAAATTCATGACTTAAACATGCAGAATGTTTCAAAGAAAAAAACCCTGCAAAATGAAGATAAAACCCTATAAATATTAGATAGCCGGTGCATAGCTTGAGCTCCACTCTTCTTTAACCTTGGATATCCCTTGAGCAAACCTCCTCCCAACCATGGCTATTCGCATCGCCACAACCTTCCTTGCCCTCCTCGCGTTCCTCTCCTGCTCAGAAACCTATGCCGAGAAGGACTCCATGTTTTTGCACCTCGGTGTATGTATATATATATATATACTTCTCTCTCTTCCTTCTTCCCGCTCTTGGAGCTTATCAAATCAGCAACTAGCTAGCTGTTTACAATATATGTGCTAAAATGGCTTCATATACCCGGCCAAAATGGCTTTTGGGTCTTCTTGTTTCTCCATGATCTTGCAGTGGCCGGGAGGGCTCTGCTCCCAGAAAGGCGATTGCTGCTTCTCCCCCTTCTACACCAAAACGAACGACTTTACCGTCTGATATTTGGCAAGGAATTTTGATACCAGCATCAATTGCTTTGAAATTCCCTTCGATCCCAATGGTGTAAGAACTTCTTTCTCTTCTTTGTTCTTGGCTTTGAAGTGAAAAGACGATAATGGGGGTGAGATGTGTGTGTATCTTCTGAGTCAAACTTAAGGGAGGAAACAGATTTTGGGATTGGCTTTTGTGTGTAAAGTTTTTAAAATATATTATTTTTTATGTTTAGTTAAATAAACATTTTAAAGTGATATAAATTATTTATTTATCAATTTTTAGCGTAAACAAGAGCAATATATATTTATGAAAAAATTATGGCGAGCATCCCTTCGTTGGGTTCCTTGTGATGTTAGAACACATGTCCCACGGTCAAACGTCAAATAGAATCGTTGATAACTTCGTTGGGTTCTCTTGTGATGTTAGAACACATGTCTCACGTCAAACGTCAAATAGAATCGTTGATAAATATATATATATATATATATAAAATTGGATAACATGGGTCTCCTAATTTGGGCGATCGGATATAATCTAATAGCCCAAATCTATTTTCTTTAAAAAAAAAATACTTCCCCTCCCTTCCATGGCCGTCCACGCCGCACCCTCACCTTCAACTGTGTTCACGCCCTCGCGCCCTATAATGGGGGTGAGATGTGTGTGTATCTTCTGAGTCAAACTCAAGGGAGAAACAGATTTTGGGATTGGCTTTTTGAGTGTAAAGTTTTTAAATATATTATTTTTTATGTTTAGTTAAATAAACATTTTAAAGTGATATAAATTATTTATTTATCAATTTTTAGCGTAAACAAGAGCAATATATATTTATGAAAAAATTATGGCGAGCATCCCTTCGTTGGGTTCCCTTGTGATGTTAGAACACATGTCCCACGTCAAACGTCAAATAGAATCGTTGATAACTTCGTTGGGTTCTCTTGTGATGTTAGAACACATGTCCCACGTCTAACGTCAAATAGAATCGTTGATAAATATCTATATATATATATAAAAATTGGATAACATGATTTGGGCGATCGGATATAATCTAATAGCCCAAATCTATTTTCTTTAAAAAAAAATACTTCCCCTCCCTTCCATGGCCGTCCATGCCGCACCCTCACCTTCAACTGCGTTTACGCCCTCGCGCCCTGTCCGCATTGCTGAGGACCTCCACCGTGCCCACACTTAACGCACCGCCACCATTCCTCTTTGCCGCGCCCACACCCACATGGACGTGGCAAAGGAGCAAGGGTGGCAGCATTGCGAATGTGGGCAAGGCAGAGGGTGGCGATACGGGCGGGGGCATTGGTGTGGGAGTAGGCACAACGACAAGGGTGGACGATAGTAGGAGAGAAGAGAGGAAGTTTTTTTTAAAAAAAAAAGATTTAGGCCATTAAATTATATCCGATGGCCTAGATCAGGGTGATTAGAGAAACAAATTTCCTAAAATCACCCCCAAGTTATCTAATCCTATATATATATATAATATATATATAAAGTCAAGCATTCTTAATGTTAATAGATTCATGCCCAATACTTTAACATGGTATGAAAGCCAAGCCTAACCCACGCCCTCGAAAGTGTTAAAATATATATCCTATATCAAATTAAATCATGATAAAGATCAATATATAAAGCCTAACCTCCTCACCCCATTTGGTAAAAGATGTGCTGCCATCCACCACCACTTAGAAGGTGGAGGACAACCCCATTGAAATGATGGCTGCCCACTGATCGCTGCTAGCCATCAAATGCAAAGGTTTAATACTAAATCAGGGATAAGATCATATTTGGTGACCTAGCTAATAATTGTTTGTGCGGTGTAAGTAGAATAAGAAGAATAAATTTCCTCTCTTTTTTGTTTCATGATATGAAGCAAATAATGGTTTGTACTTATATGTAATGGATTATGAATCTATTAATGCTATATAGCTATTTGTGTGATGATATATATTGAGGAAATTACCTGGCAAGAATAAACATTATTCACTATTTAATGATATTCTTTATCAGTTTTACGATTTAATGAGATTTTTAAATTTAATGTTAATACTAACTCCAAGCATGTTGGGTTGAAATTCAGACTCATTTGGATAGAGGGGCGGGTTGTGTTAAGAATCAATTAAAAAAAGTGAGTTTGGGTTAAGTTGTAATAGTTTTATTTTTTTCAATGGTAGAAATATCTAATAATAGATATTCATTATTAAATATTAAATTCTCCAAATATTATTTTAAATAATATATGAAATTAATTGTAAAAAGTATAATAAACATAATTTTTTAATAAAAATAATGAATATCTACTCATTTAATTTTAACAAAATATTTATTTTTAGAATATAATACTTATATAAATATTAAAATTAATTATATAAAATAAGTAATAGTCTTAATAAGTGTGCATTAATAAGTAATATTTTTAATTGAAATAAAATTTTCATACTTGAATAAAATTTATCAACTTTTTAAATTGTTAAATTGGCTAAAACTATACTTTTAATTACCAATAATAAATAATAATAAATAACTAAATAAATAAATTTTTTTATTGAATATCTATTTTTAAATAACATCCTTTTCAAATTATAATTCTTAATTTAGGAAAATTATTTTTTAAACAAATTCTTCTAATAAATGTCAATATTAAAATATTTAAAATAAGTTTGATGAGCCCGTAAAGGTATTTTAGTGTCCAACTTTCTCTCTCTCCCCTCAGGAAATAAATAAATAAATAAAACTATTAAAACTCAACCCAAAATCATATTTTTTTAAATTAATTTTTAACTCAACCCGCCGCTTTATCCAAACGAACCCAAATACCATGTATAAGGGTATTATTAACTTTAAATTTTAAAATATCATTAAATCGTAAAACTTTTAAAGAGTGCCATTTAATAGTTAATATTGTATCTTTTTATCATTAAATGATAATTTCCTTATAGATATATTCGTATCAATGCTTTCAATTAAATCGATTTAGGAGAACAAATTAACATTAAGCACTTTTAATTTAATCCACGCAATTGCCATATATATTTTTTTAAAAAAACTTGATGTCGGGTGCTTATCGGTTAAGCTTAGTCACGCATTGCCCAAACCAAACCCCATCGCTTAAGTAAAATTTATAAACTAAACATGACTATTTACTATTTAATTTTCTATTTTCTGATACCAAACCCGATCATTTACCGTTAAGATAACACCAAACTTTGACCATTTATTATTGGGATACCTATTTAACTATTCAGGCTATATGCTTAAAAAATATTCAAACTATATAATAATAATACAAATTTTAAAAAGTAAAGCTAAGTACAAAATATTCTTAAAGTACAAATGTGATATTTGATAATTTTATTATTAAATATTATTTTAAAATTTAATAAGGTTTTAATCATCATAATTAAAATTATAATTTAAAAATCAAATATCGGGTACTTGGCCACTGGATAACTATCACTCTATTACAAAAACTAACTATTCATAAGTGGGTACGCATTTTTCTTATACCAAACGTATTATTAATTATCTATAACCTTATTATTAAGATTTTGTCCAGGTATCCCACCCAATGGGAGCCATGGCTAGTTTCTCGTTGAAATCAACGTAGAAATGAACCACACCCCTAGTTGATATATATGCATACATGAACCGCACATTTTCAAATCAATGCATTATCTTTAGTTTATATGGACCGCCACCATTTAGCGGAACCACCAGTCCACCGTCCACGAATTAGTTTCAATCTGCCATGAACGTAGGACTTTATGAAACTAAATTATACTTCTGTATTCAATTTTATCATTTAAAGGTATCTGTGGCATGTCAATCAAAAGGTAAATAAAAATAAAAAATAACACTAATTTTGTAAAAAAAAAAAAAAGAAGAGAGGGCATTTAGATATTTCGAAAATTTTAGAACCTTTAAGTAATAATCAAATTATCAAAAAAATATCTTTTAAAAATAAAAATGTTTATTATTTTATACCATAAAATTACAAAAAAGAGTCATGCATGTTTGCAAGGGATAGAAGTGAATAGAAATTTTTAAAAGGTTTATGCTCAAATCTAAGAAATTAGATTAGAAAAGTAGTGTATAATTGTGTGAATGTGATATTAATTGTATGTGAAAAAGTAGATATATTTTACAAAATATTTTAAAAAATAGAAGAATAAATGTAAAATTTTAATTCAAGAAATTAAATATAACCGCTTGACTGAAGGAGTTTTGACTTTGACTTTGTTAATGATGTTTTTTAGTGATAAAATTAATAATTCTAATGATTTAGTTAGTTATTTCTATTACATATAATAGAACAGTAATTATAACTTCAATAAGTTCTTCAAAATCACTATGATATCAATTTTATCACTAGAAAATATTATTAATCTTTTGTCTTAGACTAATTAAATAACTCTGGCAAAAACACCGGTAGTGAATGGTGAAAAGAGTCAGAATATTCAATATTTTGTAATTTTTTACTGTTTTTTAATATATTTTTCGCCTCTCAACGATGCCAATGAAATCCCCTCCCATCTGCAGGTCCAATGTCTATCCAACAAATACTGAATGGCTTCTCTAAACTATCACGACAAGCTATGATTAACGTTCTATCAAAATTTTCTACATTATCTAGGAGTACTCATCATCGATTTTCATGTGAATACAATCAGTTACCTATCATACTTTTTTTGTAACCAACATAATAAGTGAACAAAAAATAGAGTATGAGGTTAAGCTCGACATATAAACATGGCTAAAATGGATTGTGGATCGTCTTGTTTCTCCATGATCATTCTGCAGTGGCCGGGAGGGCTCTGCGCAAGGCCAGGCAATTGCCGTTTCCCCAAAACCTACCCCAAACAGAAAGACTTCACCGTGTCGTTTTTGGCCAGATATTTTTATGCTGGCATCAATTGCTCTGATATCTCATTTAATAAAAGCGCGGCAAAGAACTTCTTCTCCGTTTCTCTTCTTGGCTTCGAAGTGAAGAAATGATCACAAAGCTGTGTACTTGTCGAAGCTCCAACCTATCATTAATGAGCTCAACAAGTATTGGCCGAGCTTCGACTGCATCGGTGACGCCAACATGCAGGAGTGAGAGCAGATTTGGAATGACAATGCGTCCTGCACCGGCCTAACGGTGAGAGTCTACTTCACCAAAGCACTTAATCTTTACAAAAACGCCAACTTTCTTGATCTCCTCTTTATACAAGGTATACATGCATCTTCTTCTCCAACATATATAGGTAACAAAGCATTTCACATCTTATCTGATTACACTTGGGGGTTTTTGGTTGTGGGTGTTGTATTTTGAATATATATATATAAGTATATAATTGTATCATATGCTATTAATAATATTCGGGCCTAAATTAAATTGATCTAATAAAGTTAAGGTTAATAGACCATTAATATTTAAGATAAATATGTGGAGGTACCATATATTTAAGATGAGTATGGATAAATATGTGTAGATATCGTTTTCGTAATCTCTAATTTATGATGGGTTAAATTGGAATTATGAAAGATAAGGATAAATACGCTTATACGAATAAATACGGTTATGGTCTCCGAATTCGCACCGTAGTTTTTCTTTTCTGGTATCCCATTATCTACG